>WOVY01010380.1:0-219768 GCA_013436015.1 Rhipicephalus annulatus
GCGCACCTTCTGGACCATGCACTCGAATGTTTTCCCCCCGCACGAGTCCTAGCAGCGGATGGCGTACATCTCAGCTTTGAATGCGTTGCTCTCGTGGCATGTCATATCCGACAACTGTGCTTCGAGTCTCCGAGTCAAGCAACCACTGCATCTTGGCAAGATTGTGCCCCAGCTATACAGCACCATACGCCGCCTCTACTAGAGGGGTAGGTCCTGAGCCGTCCACAGCCGTTCCCCTGCTAAAGAAACCAACGGGCAAAACAAGAATCGTGGTGATCGTACTGATGATGGTGGGTGCACTTCGAGAGCGATCCGAAACAATCCCCCACCCCCGAATGCCAGCCACCCCTGGCCATTGTCCTTCGCAGAGGGGTAAGGAACACTACCCGACCTACGACACATCACGACACACAGCGGATACAGCCCCTCGCGTGAGTGGTTCCACTGCAGTTCTTCCGTCATCCTGTCCCGCCGTGGCCATTCTTTGCAACAAAGTGAGGGACGCTTTACTGGCGCCG
The DNA here is from genome assembly GCA_013436015.1 of Rhipicephalus annulatus. NCBI lineage: Eukaryota > Metazoa > Arthropoda > Arachnida > Ixodida > Ixodidae > Rhipicephalus > Rhipicephalus annulatus. Next base: position 519 of record WOVY01010380.1, read on the forward strand.
CGGCATCAACTGCTACAGAAAACTCGCCACTACTCAAGCAGGACCCACTACGAAAGCAGTTGGTCCTACTGCTCACCCAAGGTATCCACTTCGAAAAAATTTTCCGATGCTGTAAAAGTAATTCGAAGAATTGACTAGCTTCGACGCATGCCAATGAGAACTTTACCTCGCACCTTTGTTCCAAGGGATTTCAAAAGATGAAAAGGGCAGTGGAAAAACGAGTTCGTTACGAGCTACACACTGCCACTTTAGAAACTTACCTCGCTGCTTCTATTGCACCAAAAGGTCTGAACCTTTTCCTACGCCCTGCCACTTCTCAATTGTCAAATAATAACGCAAAAAGGTGGCAAGACACCCTACAGAAGTCTTCGCTAGAACTTCTGCGTATTATCTGTCATCATTACCGCTCGGCTTTGAAATCTCTGATGAACGAAGAGAGGAATATGTGTAATCAAACCCCGCTTAGTACTCTGGAGGTTAACTCGCTGTGCATATTCGAGGAAAAGAAACGCAATGAAATATGTGCTGTCAAATGTAAGAAGTTACTCAGGACGGCGTGATGTCTCATTGCACACCCGCGCAACTCCTTAAAAATTTAAGTACGGCGCCGTCCCGTTTCGAAAATACACCCCGTTCAGATGATGTTTCAAACGTAGTCAACATATCGAACTGTAGTCTGTCCAAAGATGAAATGTCTGTATTATCGCGTGGTTTGAAGTTTTGCCCCGCAACGGGTCATTGCGATGAATTCCAGCTACTCAGTGACTTAGATAATTTCGCACGCAACCTGAGATTGAGGGAGTTCTTTCACGGTAGAAATAACAGTAGCCATGCTTCCGGGTGCTGCCGTCAGCTAAACGTTGGACACCACCATTACAACGCGATAAATACCTTGATCTATATATTGATGCTGTTCAGCGCGATGTAATTCAAGCATATAGGCAGAAAACTTCGTTCCGTCGAAATCTGCGCGACGGAGAACTGAAAGCGATCGAATTATTAAGGAAGCGCGACGACATCACTATTAAGCCAGCCGACAAGGGTGGTGCCATCGTGGTTATGAACACAGCAGACTATATTAAGGAGGCTCTTCGGCAGCTCAATGACACTTCATTTTACAAACGACTTGATGCAGACCCCACAATGGACTTCAAAGAAACTCTAAAACAAAAGATATATGCACTCTGGCGAGATAAAAAAATATGTGATAAGGCAGCCACAACACTAGTCCCGCTAAGTCCGTCTGCTGGCCGATTTTACATGCTGCCAAAAATTCATAAGCCGAACAACCCAGGCCGCCCCATAGTCTCTGCAAACGGAACGGTGACAGAAGACTTGTCTTGTTATGTGGACTCGTTGATTCGTCACCTTCCCGCCACGTATCAGTCTTTCTTGAGGGACACGAACCACTTTTTGTCGGTAGTTAACGACATTACCGTGCCTAATGGTTCCTTTCTGGTAACGCTGGACGTATCGTCACTCTACACAAACATCCCTCACTCGGATGGCATCTTCGCGGTTGTAGAAGCGTATGAGAAATGTTCCGATGATAAGCCAGTAAACAGCACTACCATTGCGGTGTTACTTGAAATGATTCTCCACATGAACAATTTTATATTCAATGAAGTTGCATTATGTACAGGTCAGCGGCACTTCGATGGGGACTAAGATTGGGCCAAATTATGCCAACATTTTTTATGGGGAAGCTTGAAGAGGAGTTTTTACGCAGTCGCCAATTAAAACCGCTATGCTATAAAAGATTCATTGACGATATTTTCTTTATTTGGCCTCATGGTGAATCGCACCTTCTCTCATTCATATCAGATTTTCAATAACGTTCACCCATCCATCTCTTTTACGCACGTCTACTCGACTGAAACCATAAACTTCTTAGACGTATCTATTAGCCTAATAAACGGCAACCTAATCACCAAGCTTTATCAAAAGCCTACTGACCGACAACAATACCTACATTTCAACAGCAGTCACGCTAAACATGTAAATCCAGCATACCATATAGCCAAGCTGTTCGTCTTTAAACGCCTTTGCTCCGAGCAAGCAGACTTCATCGCTAGTTGTGCTAAACTGCGTGTTTCTCTTCTAAAGCAGAATACCCGGCACAGATGATTGATGACGCAGTGGCACGTGCTGATATGCTTGACCGAAAAACACTGATCAATGCAGAGAAACATTCCCATAGCCTCAATAATGATAACCTAGTACTCACGCATAGCGCTTCCGCACCCAATGTAGCAGCCATTCTTAGGAAACATCACAACATATTGACGCAAAGCGACCACCTAAAAGAAGTTTTTTCAGAGCCACCCCGCGCCGTGTATCGTCGCTGTAGGAACTTGCAGGACATCCTCACGTCCTCCAAAGTACGGACTAACAATTACACTTTCACACGCTGGTTGCCATCCATGCCGCAAACCTCGATTGCAAGTTATGCAAACAGATGACAACCACCGCTGTGGCTAAAAGCTCCGCAAACAATTTCACTTAAAAATTCGTGGCGATTTCACCTGTGACACAGATAATGCGGTTTATCTGCTTGAGTGCTCCTTTTGTCACTTGCAGTATATCGGTCATACTGAAAATTCATTTCGCTACCGTTTCAACAATCACAAGGCCCATGTGCACTCCATGCCTCATCTGCCGATTTCAAGGCACGTCGCCACTACCGGACATAGTTTCGAATCATTTAGGGCAACTGTATTGGAGGCGGGATTCACGTCGCATTATAAGCGTGAGATACGCGAATCATTTCTAATTCATAAGTTCGGAACGGCTTCTAGGGGTTTAAACGAAAACGCGGGGCTAAACTGGCTAGCATAATTGCGTAGAATACAGTGCGTGCTCGGCCTCATGCGGAGACAGACTTATCTCGTTCGTGTGTGTGTGAATGGATGTTTAATCCTTCGTAAAAGTGCATTTATGTATCGTTATTATTATTATTTTGTAGAGTCAATCTTGTGCTATGTACGCTCGGCGCATTGCCAATATTTCTTATATGTTCTGTGCCTCGTGGTATCTCACTGGCCAGTGACGCGATTATTATTATTTTTTACGCGATATCTTTGTTTTGTGATTGTGAGTCACAGTGCGTTGTTGTGTCCACCATGCGCATGTACCTTGCTTTCATTGCGCATAGCATCTGGCAGTGGTGCACTGTTCCTGTGTATACATCCGCCTACCTATATATTAAGTGCCTGTAACATACTGCATTCATTCTGACGAAGGCTGGTCCACCAGCCGAAACGTTAATAAATCCACATTTCGTACGTGCGTCCTTCTCTTCAATCATCTATTACACCGGACCATCGATCTTCATTCCTAAAATATTATACAACTATGGATTCCCGGAGGACCACGTCGAAGTATATTTCATGGAAATTCCCAAAGGCACCACCTTCCACTGTCGTCGTGGGTGACTCGCAAACCAAATATTTGTTCCAGCACTTTGACCCTCTATTGGCAGGCACGCCAGCTTTTGTTTCACATAATGGCGCTGTTATAGCTGACATGCCTTTGCTGATCGATTTTGTCCCTTCAACGACGTCTACGTTGATTGTGCACATTGGCACCAATGACTTAACGAAGAACAATGCACGTGCCGTCTTCGAAAACTACATTCACATGCTTACCTGCATCCAAAAGGAGTATCAAGGTATACGGAATATTTACGCCACACTTATTTTGCCGAGGGCTGCCAACCGCCGCCGTGGATACAAGAATCAAAGGTTTATTCACCGGTTCAACCGTGAAGCCAGCCTTTTCAACAGTCTCTTACGCCGTTATTGCAGACGTTCCAGTACGGCGCACCTTCTGGACCATGCACTCGAATGTTTTCCCCCCGCACGAGTCCTAGCAGCGGATGGCGTACATCTCAGCTTTGAAGGCGTTGCTCTCGTGGCATGTCATATCCGACAACTGTGCTTCGAGTCTCCGAGTCAAGCAACCACTGCATCTTGGCAAGATTGTGCCCCAGCTATACAGCACCATACGCCGTCTACTAGAGGGGTAGGTCCTGAGCCGTCCACAGCCGTGCCCCTGCTAAAGAAACCAACGGGCAAAAACAAGAATCGTGGTGATCGTACTGATGATGGTGGGTGCACTTCGAGAGCGATCCGAAACAATCCCACCCCCGAATGCCAGCCACCCGCTGGCCATTGTCCTTCGCAGAGGGTAAGGAACACTACCCGACCTACGACACATCACGACACACAGCGGATACAGCCCCTCGCGTGAGTGGTTCCACTGCAAGTTCTTCCGTCATCCTGTCCCGCCGTGGCCATTCTTTGCAACAAAGTGAGGGACGCTTACTGGCGCCGCGGCATCAACTGCTACAGAAGACATCGCCACTACTCAAGCAGGACCCACTACGAAAGCAGTTGGTCCTACTGCTCACCCAAGGTATCCACTTCGAAAAAAATTTTCCGATGCTGTAAAAAGTAATTCGAAGAATTGACTAGCTTCGACGCATGCCAATGAGAACTTTACCTCGCACCTTTGTTCCAAGGGATTTCAAAAGATGAGAAGGGCAGTGGAAAAACGAGTTCGTTACGAGCTACACACTGCCACTTTAGAAACTTACCTCGCTGCTTCTATTGCACCAAAAGGTCTGAACCTTTTCCTACGCCCTGCCACTTCTCAATTGTCAAATAATAACGCAAAAAGGTGGCAAGACACCCTACAGAAGTCTTCGCTAGAACTTCTGCGTATTACTGTCAATCATTACCGCTCGGCTTTGAAATCTCTGATGAACGAAGAGAGGAATATGTGTAATCAAACCCCGCTTAGTACTCTGGAGGTTAACTCGCTGTGCATATTCGAGGAAAAGAAACGCAATGAAATATGTGCTGTCAAATGTAAGAAGTTACTCAGGGACGGCGTGATGTCTCATTGCACACCCGCGCAACTCCTTAAAAATTTAAGTACGGCGCCGTCCCGTTTCGAAAATACACCCCGTTCAGATGATGTTTCAAACGTAGTCAACATATCGAACTGTAGTCTGTCCAAAGATGAAATGTCTGTATTATCGCGTGGTTTGAAGTTTTGCCCCGCAACGGGTCATTGCGATGAATTCCAGCTACTCAGTGACTTAGATAATTTCGCACGCAACCTGAGATTGAGGGAGTTCTTTCACGGTAGAAATAACAGTAGCCATGCTTCCGGGGTGCTGCCGTCAGCTAAACGTTGGACACCACCATTACAACGCGATAAATACCTTGATCTATATATTGATGCTGTTCAGCGCGATGTAATTCAAGCATATAGGCAGAAAACTTCGTTCCGTCGAAATCTGCGCGACGGAGAACTGAAAGCGATCGAATTATTAAGGAAGCGCGACGACATCACTATTAAGCCAGCCGACAAGGGTGGTGCCATCGTGGTTATGAACACAGCAGACTATATTAAGGAGGCTCTTCGGCAGCTCAATGACACTTCATTTTACAAACGACTTGATGCAGACCCCACAATGGACTTCAAAGAAACTCTAAAACAAAAGATATATGCACTCTGGCGAGATAAAAAAATATGTGATAAGGCAGCCACAACACTAGTCCCGCTAAGTCCGTCTGCTGGCCGATTTTACATGCTGCCAAAAATTCATAAGCCGAACAACCCAGGCCGCCCCATAGTCTCTGCAAACGGAACGGTGACAGAAGACTTGTCTTGTTATGTGGACTCGTTGATTCGTCACCTTCCCGCCACGTATCAGTCTTTCTTGAGGGACACGAACCACTTTTTGTCGGTAGTTAACGACATTACCGTGCCTAATGGTTCCTTTCTGGTAACGCTGGACGTATCGTCACTCTACACAAACATCCCTCACTCGGATGGCATCTTCGCGGTTGTAGAAGCGTATGAGAAATGTTCCGATGATAAGCCAGTAAACAGCACTACCATTGCGGTGTTACTTGAAATGATTCTCCACATGAACAATTTTATATTCAATGAAGTGCATTATGTACAGGTCAGCGGCACTTCGATGGGGACTAAGATTGGGCCAAATTATGCCAACATTTTTATGGGGAAGCTTGAAGAGGAGTTTTTACGCAGTCGCCAATTAAAACCGCTATGCTATAAAAGATTCATTGACGATATTTTCTTTATTTGGCCTCATGGTGAATCGCACCTTCTCTCATTCATATCAGATTTCAATAACGTTCACCCATCCATCTCTTTTACGCACGTCTACTCGACTGAAACCATAAACTTCTTAGACGTATCTATTAGCCTAATAAACGGCAACCTAATCACCAAGCTTTATCAAAAGCCTACTGACCGACAACAATACCTACATTTCAACAGCAGTCACGCTAAACATTGTAAATCCAGCATACCATATAGCCAAGCTGTTCGTTTTAAACGCCTTTGCTCCGAGCAAGCAGACTTCATCGCTAGTTGTGATAAACTGCGTGTTTCTCTTCTAAAGCAGAAATACCCGGCACAGATGATTGATGACGCAGTGGCACGTGCTGATATGCTTGACCGAAAAACACTGATCAATGCAGAGAAACATTCCCATAGCCTCAATAATGCTAACCTAGTACTCACGCATAGCGCTTCCGCACCCAATGTAGCAGCCATTCTTAGGAAACATCACAACATATTGACGCAAAGCGACCACCTAAAAGAAGTTTTTTCAGAGCCACCCCGCGCCGTGTATCGTCGCTGTAGGAACTTGCAGGACATCCTCACGTCCTCCAAAGTACGGACTAACAATTACATTTCACACGCTGGTTGCCATCCATGCCGCAAACCTCGATGCAAGTTATGCAAACAGATGACAACCACCGCTGTGGCTAAAAGCTCCGCAAACAATTTCACTTTAAAAATTCGTGGCGATTTCACCTGTGACACAGATAATGCGGTTTATCTGCTTGAGTGCTCCTTTTGTCACTTGCAGTATATCGGTCATACTGAAAATTCATTTCGCTACCGTTTCAACAATCACAAGGCCCATGTGCACTCCATGCCTCATCTGCCGATTTCAAGGCACGTCGCCACTACCGGACATAGTTTCGAATCATTTAGGGCAACTGTATTGGAGGCGGGATTCACGTCGCATTATAAGCGTGAGATACGCGAATCATTTCTAATTCATAAGTTCGGAACGGCTTCTAGGGGTTTAAACGAAAACGCGGGCAAACTGGCTAGCATAATAGCGTAGAATACAGTGCGTGCTCGGCCTCATGCGGAGACAGACTTATCTCGTTCGTGTGTGTGTGAATGGATGTTTAATCCTTCGTAAAAGTGCATTATGTATCGTTATTATTATTATTTTGTAGAGTCAATCTTGTGCTATGTACGCTCGGCGCATTGCCAATATTTCTTATATGTTCTGTGCCTCGTGGTATCTCACTGGCCAGTGACGCGATTATTATTATTTTTTTACGCGATATCTTTGTTTTTGTGATTGTGAGTCACAGTGCGTTGTTGTGTCCACCATGCGCATGTACCTTGCTTTCATTGCGCATAGCATCTGGCAGTGGTGCACTGTTCCTGTGTATACATCCGCCTACCTATATATTAAGTGCCTGTAACATACTGCATTCATTCTGACGAAGGCTGGTCCACCAGCCGAAACGTTAATAAATCCACATTTCGTACGTGCGTCCTTCTCTTCAATCATCTATTACACCGGACCATCGATCTTCATTCCTAAAATATTATACAACTATGGATTCCCGGAGGACCACGTCGAAGTATATTTCATGGAAATTCCCAAAGGCACCACCTTCCACTGTCGTCGTGGGTGACTCGCAAACCAAATATTTGTTCCAGCACTTTGACCCTCTATTGGCAGGCACGCCAGCTTTTGTTTCACATAATGGCGCTGTTATAGCTGACATGCCTTTGCTGATCGATTTTGTCCCTTCAACGACGTCTACGTTGATTGTGCACATTGGCACCAATGACTTAACGAAGAACAATGCACGTGCCGTCTTCGAAAACTACATTCACATGCTTACCTGCATCCAAAAGGAGTATCAAGGTATACGGAATATTTACGCCACACTTATTTTGCCGAGGGCTGCCAACCGCCGCCGTGGATACAAGAATCAAAGGTTTATTCACCGGTTCAACCGTGAAGCCAGCCTTTTCAACAGTCTCTTACGCCGTTATTGCAGACGTTCCAGTACGGCGCACCTTCTGGACCATGCACTCGAATGTTTTCCCCCCGCACGAGTCCTAGCAGCGGATGGCGTACATCTCAGCTTTGAAGGCGTTGCTCTCGTGGCATGTCATATCCGACAACTGTGCTTCGAGTCTCCGAGTCAAGCAACCACTGCATCTTGGCAAGATTGTGCCCCAGCTATACAGCACCATACGCCGTCTACTAGAGGGGTAGGTCCTGAGCCGTCCACAGCCGTGCCCCTGCTAAAGAAACCAACGGGCAAAAACAAGAATCGTGGTGATCGTACTGATGATGGTGGGTGCACTTCGAGAGCGATCCGAAACAATCCCACCCCCGAATGCCAGCCACCCGCTGGCCATTGTCCTTCGCAGAGGGGTAAGGAACACTACCCGACCTACGACACATCACGACACACAGCGGATACAGCCCCTCGCGTGAGTGGTTCCACTGCAAGTTCTTCCGTCATCCTGTCCCGCCGTGGCCATTCTTTGCAACAAAGTGAGGGACGCTTTACTGGCGCCGCGGCATCAACTGCTACAGAAGACATCGCCACTACTCAAGCAGGACCCACTACGAAAGCAGTTGGTCCTACTGCTCACCCAAGGTATCCACTTCGAAAAAAATTTTCCGATGCTGTAAAAAGTAATTCGAAGAATTGACTAGCTTCGACGCATGCCAATGAGAACTTTACCTCGCACCTTTGTTCCAAGGGATTTCAAAAGATGAGAAGGGCAGTGGAAAAACGAGTTCGTTACGAGCTACACACTGCCACTTTAGAAACTTACCTCGCTGCTTCTATTGCACCAAAAGGTCTGAACCTTTTCCTACGCCCTGCCACTTCTCAATTGTCAAATAATAACGCAAAAAGGTGGCAAGACACCCTACAGAAGTCTTCGCTAGAACTTCTGCGTATTACTGTCAATCATTACCGCTCGGCTTTGAAATCTCTGATGAACGAAGAGAGGAATATGTGTAATCAAACCCCGCTTAGTACTCTGGAGGTTAACTCGCTGTGCATATTCGAGGAAAAGAAACGCAATGAAATATGTGCTGTCAAATGTAAGAAGTTACTCAGGGACGGCGTGATGTCTCATTGCACACCCGCGCAACTCCTTAAAAATTTAAGTACGGCGCCGTCCCGTTTCGAAAATACACCCCGTTCAGATGATGTTTCAAACGTAGTCAACATATCGAACTGTAGTCTGTCCAAAGATGAAATGTCTGTATTATCGCGTGGTTTGAAGTTTTGCCCCGCAACGGGTCATTGCGATGAATTCCAGCTACTCAGTGACTTAGATAATTTCGCACGCAACCTGAGATTGAGGGAGTTCTTTCACGGTAGAAATAACAGTAGCCATGCTTCCGGGGTGCTGCCGTCAGCTAAACGTTGGACACCACCATTACAACGCGATAAATACCTTGATCTATATATTGATGCTGTTCAGCGCGATGTAATTCAAGCATATAGGCAGAAAACTTCGTTCCGTCGAAATCTGCGCGACGGAGAACTGAAAGCGATCGAATTATTAAGGAAGCGCGACGACATCACTATTAAGCCAGCCGACAAGGGTGGTGCCATCGTGGTTATGAACACAGCAGACTATATTAAGGAGGCTCTTCGGCAGCTCAATGACACTTCATTTTACAAACGACTTGATGCAGACCCCACAATGGACTTCAAAGAAACTCTAAAACAAAAGATATATGCACTCTGGCGAGATAAAAAAATATGTGATAAGGCAGCCACAACACTAGTCCCGCTAAGTCCGTCTGCTGGCCGATTTTACATGCTGCCAAAAATTCATAAGCCGAACAACCCAGGCCGCCCCATAGTCTCTGCAAACGGAACGGTGACAGAAGACTTGTCTTGTTATGTGGACTCGTTGATTCGTCACCTTCCCGCCACGTATCAGTCTTTCTTGAGGGACACGAACCACTTTTTGTCGGTAGTTAACGACATTACCGTGCCTAATGGTTCCTTTCTGGTAACGCTGGACGTATCGTCACTCTACACAAACATCCCTCACTCGGATGGCATCTTCGCGGTTGTAGAAGCGTATGAGAAATGTTCCGATGATAAGCCAGTAAACAGCACTACCATTGCGGTGTTACTTGAAATGATTCTCCACATGAACAATTTTATATTCAATGAAGTGCATTATGTACAGGTCAGCGGCACTTCGATGGGGACTAAGATTGGGCCAAATTATGCCAACATTTTTATGGGGAAGCTTGAAGAGGAGTTTTTACGCAGTCGCCAATTAAAACCGCTATGCTATAAAAGATTCATTGACGATATTTTCTTTATTTGGCCTCATGGTGAATCGCACCTTCTCTCATTCATATCAGATTTCAATAACGTTCACCCATCCATCTCTTTTACGCACGTCTACTCGACTGAAACCATAAACTTCTTAGACGTATCTATTAGCCTAATAAACGGCAACCTAATCACCAAGCTTTATCAAAAGCCTACTGACCGACAACAATACCTACATTTCAACAGTAGTCACGCTAAACATTGTAAATCCAGCATACCATATAGCCAAGCTGTTCGTTTTAAACGCCTTTGCTCCGAGCAAGCAGACTTCATCGCTAGTTGTGATAAACTGCGTGTTTCTCTTCTAAAGCAGAAATACCCGGCACAGATGATTGATGACGCAGTGGCACGTGCTGATATGCTCGACCGAGAAAACACTGATCAATGCAGAGAAACATTCCCATAGCCTCAATAATGCTAACCTAGTACTCACGCATAGCGCTTCCGCACCCAATGTAGCAGCCATTCTTAGGAAACATCACAACATATTGACGCAAAGCGACCACCTAAAAGAAGTTTTTTCAGAGCCACCCCGCGCCGTGTATCGTCGCTGTAGGAACTTGCAGGACATCCTCACGTCCTCCAAAGTACGGACTAACAATTACATTTCACACGCTGGTTGCCATCCATGCCGCAAACCTCGATGCAAGTTATGCAAACAGATGACAACCACCGCTGTGGCTAAAAGCTCCGCAAACAATTTCACTTTAAAAATTCGTGGCGATTTCACCTGTGACACAGATAATGCGGTTTATCTGCTTGAGTGCTCCTTTTGTCACTTGCAGTATATCGGTCATACTGAAAATTCATTTCGCTACCGTTTCAACAATCACAAGGCCCATGTGCACTCCATGCCTCATCTGCCGATTTCAAGGCACGTCGCCACTACCGGACATAGTTTCGAATCATTTAGGGCAACTGTATTGGAGGCGGGATTCACGTCGCATTATAAGCGTGAGATACGCGAATCATTTCTAATTCATAAGTTCGGAACGGCTTCTAGGGGTTTAAACGAAAACGCGGGCAAACTGGCTAGCATAATAGCGTAGAATACAGTGCGTGCTCGGCCTCATGCGGAGACAGACTTATCTCGTTCGTGTGTGTGTGAATGGATGTTTAATCCTTCGTAAAAGTGCTTTATGTATCGTTATTATTATTATTTTGTAGAGTCAATCTTGTGCTATGTACGCTCGGCGCATTGCCAATATTTCTTATATGTTCTGTGCCTCGTGGTATCTCACTGGCCAGTGACGCGATTATTATTATTTTTTTACGCGATATCTTTGTTTTTGTGATTGTGAGTCACAGTGCGTTGTTGTGTCCACCATGCGCATGTACCTTGCTTTCATTGCGCATAGCATCTGGCAGTGGTGCACTGTTCCTGTGTATACATCCGCCTACCTATATATTAAGTGCCTGTAACATACTGCATTCATTCTGACGAAGGCTGGTCCACCAGCCGAAACGTTAATAAATCCACATTTCGTACGTGCGTCCTTCTCTTCAATCATCTATTACACCGGACCATCGATCTTCATTCCTAAAATATATATATATATATATATATATATATATATATATATATATATATATATATTATATATATATATATATATATAATATATATATATATATATATATATATATAGCATATGGCACAATGGGAGCGTTGTCAACAAGGATAAATATATTTATTTCCCAACAGTTTCGGGAGGGGTCATGAGTCATCAGGGGATAACTCATCCCGTGATGAAGGGAGGACCCCTCTGGGAAATAAATATATTTATCCTTGTTGACAAAGCTCCCGTTGTGCCCTATCCCATACGTTCACGAAGACCTAACTGGCCCATTGAATTATTACTCCCACTATATATATATATATATATATATATATATATATATATATATATATATATATATATATATATATATATATTGAACAGCCTAATCCGAACTTCCAGCAGGGAGCGAGCAAGCAATAGAGAATGGAACGCGGATGTGAAGGTTGAAACTGTGACTGCGGCCATGAGCAGAACAACGGCTGTTGAAAGCTGCGGGAATCGGACATGCACGTGGATATAAAATGCAATAAATGTACGGCATCTGTTGTGCATTGGCTTTTAGCTGTTGGAGGGGGTGCTTTAGTGCATACGTTGTCACAATTTTCAGCTCCAGGTTGCAGGTCTATTTTGGCCGCAGAAGCAACATTTCTATCGGAACGATATATATACGTGCATTTTCATTTTTTATGCTCGCATTTAGGAACAACACAGAATAAAATGTTTTGGAAGGCTCCCACTATATGACAGGAGATCGAAGAGTGGAGCACTTTTAAAGGTACCCTGCGAAATTTTTGAGCATGGTCAGAAAATCCTGCCGATGAGTAGTAGGGACTCCCGAGAACACGCGAGCCAAATAATATAGCACAGCAGGTGGCCTGTAATCCAAAATTAATTCAAAATATGCTGGTTGATGTCTTTTGTTTTTACGAAGGATGGAAGAAGCTCAAAAATGCTTTACCACAGCCGTTTTATTAGTCATTGGCTGATTTGAACATAATGCGCTCGTTCGTTACAGAGATTGCCGTGGGAGGCCACGACTTGTCCACGCGTGCGCGTGCAATCGCATTAAAAAACCGCGTGTTCAAAGAAAAAAAAAGTGATCAAGTAAGTAAGTAAGTGGTCGTTGAAGGAAAGAAAAAGTAGCAAATTTCTCTCTGCTTTAGAGGCGACACGGCTTAGCTCCTTGTAGGGGATGGGGATAAAACAGAATAGTAGAAAGAGAAAGATACAGAAGACACAGCACTCGCCACACAAAAGTGAAGAAAAAGGAGAGAAGATATACAAAAGGAGGGGGAAACGGTTGAAGAAGTCGGAGGGCTGGGCCCCAGTCGGCGAGAGCTACGCCGGTGTCGCAGATCGCGGACGACACAACCGTTTAGGGAGCACTCATGTGGACGCGTCTACGTGTTTTAGGGTGGTGACAACTTCGATTATGGTTTCTGACAACTGGCTCAAACGGCCACCATACTTGACGGGCCGCCATGTTGGTTCTCACAGGTCGCTCACTTACATTGAAGGCAGCGTGGATTTTATTTTTTATATAGTGATTTATGAAAGCTGAAGGATTGTTTTCTGAAGTTGGCCGCCGTTTTGTAGAACAGAAAAAAAAACGTGTTCGTGACCCAAACTTGTACAAAATACCATTAAAACAGTTCATTTCTCCCACCTGGTAGAGCCCTCTACTACGGCGTCTTTCGTAATCAAATGGTGGTTTTGGGACGTTAAACCCCACATAACAATCCCACCTGGCAAACCCACCTTATTGGCAGAGCGAGGATATTTAGGGAGCCTATATTTGCGAGGGGGAGAAACCTCAATTTCACTGTGAACGGATGTCAATGTCTGCGCTGCGTTCCTTAAGCGAATTCACCTTATCACTGCAGCCACCTCTATGGCCTTCTAGTAAAAGGCTCGAGACCAGTCTATAATATATGACCTGTACCCATTACGACTAGCAAGGCAGATCAAACTATCGCGTGGCTAACGATTTTCTCTGTCAACCGCATAACTCCGCTAGCCTGTTCCTAATTCCTTGTACTTGCAGCGAAATTGACACAGCTAATTGATATGTGAGGTTCAACGTCGGAAAACCACCATATGATTATGAGAGACGCCGTAGTGGAAGGCTCCGAAAATTTTGACTACCTGGGGTTCTTTAACGGGCACCGAAATCTGAGCACACGGGCTTACAACATTTCCACCTCCATCGGAAATGCAGCTGCCGCAGCCGGGATTTCATCAAGTGACCTGCGGGTAAGAAGCCGAGTACCTTAGCCACTATACCACCGCGGCGGGGCGAAACTTATACAGATTTACGCGTGGAGAGCATACCTTGGTGTTGTCTGCATTGTTTTGGCAGCCCACAACACAACAATACTTCGGACCTCACTGACGCTTCCCGGCGGAAAGGCAACTTCGCACAGCGAGCGTATCATCGCACGTGCTCTTGTAAACACACTGACTCCGCCTCGACCTCTTCCGCATGTCTCCTCAAGTTTTCCGGAGTTCTTTGCCAGGGTTAGGCGTGGTGTTGTCGGCACTCCGCACACATGAGCTTCAGTTTCCTATAAGATTATACATATTCGCATACAGGTGCAGGTTACTAGTGTGCGCCATTGCGTGTTTCCTTGCGTAGGGGCATATGATGTGTTCAGATATATGTTACTACTTCAACAACAACGACGGTTTATTGTTGTGATGAGTATTGGTAATCGGGATGTAAATGTGCCTCTAGACGTCACTGTGGGTAATACACGTGAAACTATGCCGTAGCAGCCAAATGCGAATAGACCATGAATAAGTATTTCATATTGATTCACAACAAACTAGCGTGTATTCCTTTGAATTCACATTTAACTTTGGCGTTATGCTGCTTCGTACGACGGAGGGATCAAGCATGTTTTTTTTTTGAAGTGGAGAAGTTTTGCGAAAACTAAGATGCCGTAGTGTGACGGTGGCGCCCAAGATACGTCATTTTCAACGTAAATAGCATCACGGCACATGGTGGGAACAAGAAATGTTCCCGACTGCACTCATTTGGTGCAAAACAACTATTTGTGAACACGCTTTTTTCTTAACAGAACTCTGGAGCTTGGCGTCAAAGCTCATCAGGAGAGAAAACCATTGGAGTGCTCCAGCAGTTGATGCTGCCAAATGAATTGAGGGATCACCGTTACATGAGCTTCACTGTGGCTATGTTTAATGTATACATTTGTTTTCATTGGTTTTATCTTTTTTTGTATCTCAATCGTCTCCCAACCTACATATCAAAATATGCTACAAATATGTTCAGTCAATTCAAGCTGTTTTACAATGCAGAAAATCAGCGAGGTTTATGGATAGATCGCTCGTGCTATAGAACAACTCTCTCTCTCTCTCTCTCTCTCTCTATATATATATATATATATATATTGCTGAACAAGTTCCGTTATTCCTTCGACAGCCAGCATACTCCCCTCGGCCGCACGTCAGCCGTGTGTCACCGCATCAACACGGGTACCAACGCGCTATTGCGTCAAAGACCCTATCGCGTGTCCGCAGCCGAGCGCCAGGTTATCAATGACCAAGTAGCTGACATGCTCAAGCGTGGCGTCATCCAGCCTTTGAACAACAGCCCCTGGGCATCTCCAGTCGTTCTTGTTAAGAAGAAGGACGGGCCAATTCGCTTCTGTGTTGACTACCGTTGTCCTAATAAAATAACTCAAAAGGACGTTTACCCGTTACCGAGAATCGACGATGCCCTTGACTGCCTCCAAGGCGTGGAGTTCTTCTCTTCTATTGACTTACGGAGTGGCTACTGGCAAGTCCCTATGACACCTGAAGATCAGCCTAAGACGGCCTTTGTCACACCTGATGGCCTTCACGAATTCTGTGTCATGCCTTTTGGTCTTTGCAACGCACCCGCAACATTCGAGCGGATGATGGACAATCTTTTGCGTGGCCTGAAGTGGAAAACCTGCCTGTGCTACTTGGATGACATGATTATATTTTCACTGGATTTTCCAACGCATATCCGCAGGCGAGATGAAGTGCTGCAGTGCCTAACTGACGCCGGCCTTCAGCTCAACCTGAAGAAATGCCACTTCGGCGCAAGTCAGCTCACCATCCTCGGTCACGTTGTATCGAAAGAGGGCATTCTTCCTGACACCACCAAGCTTCGGGCAGTTGCAGAGTTCCCTAAACCTGCGTCTCCGAAGGATCTGCGCAGCTTTCTTGGCATCTGCTCGTATTTCCGCCACTTTATTCGGAATTTCGCTATGATCACCACGCCCTTGACTGAACTTCTACGCAGTGACTCGAAAAGTTACCCTTGATCACCCGCCTGGGACGATGCTTTAGAAAAGTTGCGCCGCCTGTTAACCTCGCCGCCAATCTTGCGCCATTTCGACCCGACTGCTCCGACGGAGGTACACACCGATGCCAGTGGTGTTGGACTCGGCGCCGTGCTCGCGCAGCGCGAATCGGGATTCCAGGAGTACGTAGTCGCATACGCAAGCCGTACCCTCCCCAAAGCGGAGAAGAACTATTCTGTGACAGAAAAGGAGTGTCTGGCAATTATATGGGCTCTAGGTAAATTTAGACCGTACCTAAATGGTCGCCCTTTCGACGTAGTCACCGATCACCATGCGCTTTGTTGGTTATCCACGTTGAAGGACCTCTCCGGCCGTTCAGCTCTCTGGGCTTTGTCGTTGCAAGAGTTCGACATGCGTGTTGTCTACAGGTCTGACTGATGTCACACTGATGCCGATGCTCTATCACGCTCACCTATGTCCTCCGACAGCTCTGCATGTTTATCTGCCGTGGACGAAATGGTTGCGTTCCCAGAAAACTGTGACATGGCGTCTGAGCAACGCAAGGATGACTGGATCAGCTCTCTTCTAAGTTTCTTTTCAGATCCGTCGACTTCTGCATCTTCTCGAACGTTGTGCCGTCAAGCGTCTCACTTTGAGGTCCGCGATGGCCTCCTGTATTGCAGGAAATACAAGTCTCACGGGTGAAAGTGGTTACTGGTCATACCTCGCCATCTTCGTGCTGCAATATGTTCAACTTTCCACGCTGACCCTCAGTGCGCACATGCGGGCATCTTCAAAGCATGCGCTCGTCTTTCCTCCCGGTACTATTGGCAAGGCATGTACACCTTTTTGCGCAAGTTCATTCAGTCATGCCCTCAGTGCCAACGACGGAAAGCTCTGCCTCATCATACCTCTGGTCCGATCCAACCGATCCCTTGCCCAGCCAGGCCTTTTGACCGCATTGCGATCGATCTGTACGGGCCTCTTCCATTCACGGCTTCCGGAAGCCGTTGGACTGTTGTCGCTGTCGACTATTTGACGCGATACGCAGAAACAGCCGCTTTGCCTGCTGCCACAGCACGCGACGTATCGGCACTTCATTCTCCGTCACGGTGCACCGCATGAACTTCTCAGCGACAGAGGACGTTTATTCCTCTCTGCAGTCGTCAACGCACTCCTTGCCGAATGCCGTATCATTCACCGGACTACCACCGCCTACCATCCGCAGACAAATGGATTGACGGAAAGATTCAACCGTACCCTAGGGGATATGATATCAAAGTATGTTGCCTCAGACCACTCCGACGGTGACCTCATTCTGCCTTTTGTGACATACGCCTACAATACTGCTCCACAGGCGACTACGGGCTTTTCAACATTTTTCCTGTTATATGGCCGAGACCCTTCCACCACACTAGATTCTGCCCTACCAACCTGATTCCTCCAAGTCTACGCCCATCTCCGAAGCTGGTCGCCGTGCCGAGGAATGCCGTAAGCTCGCCCAGTCGTTCACATTCATCGACTAATGGAGACAAAAATCTCGGCGTGACGATAACCACCCGTACCTTATTTTTGTTCCGGACACACTTGTGTGGCTTTGGGTTCCCGCTGTGCCTACAGGCCTTTCCTCGAAGTTTTTTTCAAAATACCAGGGACCCTACCGCATTGGCTCGCAGACTTTCCCGGTTAACTACAACGTCGAGCCCGTTACGCCATCCACAGACCAGCGCTTTCGGGGACGTGAAATTGTTCACGTACAGTGGCTGAAACCTTATTACGATCCGCTCGTACTCTGTTCATCGTGAGTGGCCAGGATGGCTGCTTTTCCAACGGGGGACGAAGTGTAGTGACGAGGAATGCCCACTACTGCAGCGACATCGACACGTTGGCGCGAGGCACGAGCTAAGATGGCCTGGTTGCTGCTGCGACGCTGCCCGTACATCCGGCTTGCTCTTGCTGATTCTCTACCGACGCTATTACCGCTTTTGACCTTGCAGCGCGTTGTGATAAATCCAGTATTATCAGGTCTACACGCTGTATGTCCTCAGTGTAATTGGTGGGGTGGTGGGAGCGTCCGTAAGAGAGCCCATTATGCAGATCCAGTAATGGCTTCTGTACAGTAACTTCACTCAGATACACAGGAACGTCATAGAAACGATGAGTGTTCCAAAGCTATAGGAGCTAGTGAGAACAAAGAAAACATTGCGCAAAGATGATTGTACAGTCTAGCTGTTTCTTGTATAAGTAAAGCGTCTTGCTCAGCTTTCTCAAAACGCAAATTTTTGTTTGGTGATGGATTGCGTGTCATCTTTTGCCTAACCAATGAAAAGGGCAAGGAAGGAAACATCAATCGCCTCGCTGCAGCGGTTTCTGCTGCTGTTGCTGCCTGTGCTGCTGCCTTGCCGTGCTATAACCATGCCGTGCTATGATCGGATGACCTGACTTGCGATGTCACGTTCAACACATTTCCCCGCTTACGAGGTTGGATCAATTTTGCATGTGTTGATAGGGTCTCCTCATAAGGCAATAAAACTCGGTATGGTAAAAAAACACGAAAAAGCCAGGATACGCTTGTGAAATCTAAGTGCAGTGGAACTACCATAAAATTGCCACCACCTAGCCAAGCATATTTAGTTTTTTTCGTCTTCTTTTTCCTTTTATCTTGCTTCTTTTGTCTTCTTTATATAGTACTCCCTCAACCACTCAGTTCTTCTAGCCCTTTCATCAGTGCTTCTCACAATCACTTTTTTCTTTTCACTTTTTTCTATGCTACAGTGTACATGAATATCCGATAATTTACTTGTTCTCTTACTATTTGTCTGGCGATTTCTCTTCTCCTCAACCTTACGTGATTTCTCACTTACATTTCTGTAGTATAGTGCGGCGAACGCGCCACACACAGAGCACAGGGCACGGCGCTGAAGCGCCGGCCGCTGATACGAGGTACGCAGCAGCCGGTAGCCAAGCAACAACTCTCTCTTTATATGCACAAACATTACGATATGGATGGATGGATGGATGGATGGATGGATGGATGGATGAATGGATATGGTTGTACCCTTTAGATCAAGTGGTGGCTAGCGCCACCAAGCCGTAATGCCTAATGAACAAAAACTAGATATATTTTTTCCTTCAGATAGTGAGGTTGAGGATTCGTAATTTGCGGTGAAGGGTTTAATTTTCACTCGTGCCTTGACTTTAGCCACCAACCGGATAACCTCCTTCTAGTTAGTTGTACGTGCTCAAAGTCTATTTTGCCCTCCCTGTCCCTAAACCCCTGTGCTTTGAAAAACTCTGCGCCATCATCCTGAACTGTAGGGTGAAGTCCTTTACAGAACATTATCAAGTGTTCAGTAGTCCCTTCTGCCTCTCCACACGCACTGCATACCGTGCCTACCCCTTCGTATTCGGCCTGATATGTCTTGGTTCACAATACTCCCGTCCTTGCCTCAAACAATAGAGAACTACCCCGAGTATTGTCATAGATCTTTTTCTTCGTAATTTCCTGCTTAAAAGTTCAATAGATCTCCAGTGCGGACTTCTTAATCATGCCGATTCTCCACATATTGGTCCTAGCTTCCTTCACCTTCTTCTTAACCGATAATTCTTTTTGGTTTGGCCCCCTGATGTTTTCTAAGTATTTACGAGTCAATTTTCTGGTTCACTTCCTCCATTTTGTATCGACATTCTTCATGTACAAGTAGCTGAATACCTTCCTAGCCCAACGCTACTCTCCTATTTCTCTCAATCGCTTCTCAAGTTTTATCTTGTGGCTAGCTTCCCCGCCCGAAAATGATGTCCATCCCATATCACATTGTACTCCCCGATTTAATGTATTCCCGTGAGCTCCTAATGCGAGCCTACCTATTCCACGTTGCTTAATTTCTATTTGTGCACATATACACCTATATACAAATAGACAAACATACACACATATACAAATATACACAAATGTACAGCGCCCCCTAGGGGCACGCTGACTGGATTGAAAACCAGAGCTGAAACCACGACACGACATCACCCCCCCCCCTCCTTGCAATAAGATCACTCGGGGTCCTAGCACATGACACATTAACTAATGATAATAAAAATGTATACAGCACGCATACCAAAAATACAACAGTATATCAGGCAAAGAAAAATACACAATAAAATAAAAATTGACAGTGTGCACAGACAAGTAAGGAAAGGCACAATATAACACGTCAGAAATTGCACAGCAAACACAGAAAGACAAAGAACATGCTGCACAGCATGCCAGCCAAAAGGAATGTACAACACACAAAAAGGCAAGGCACACGCCGCACACCACCCTATCATCTCCTCCCACGAGAGAGGATGTCTGCATAGCCACTGTCTACTGCGTCGACGCCTGTAGTGTTGCCATTTCCACGACAGGCACTGTCGCCGTCCACAGCAGTCCAGTGGTGCGAAAGAATCAGCCCATGTGCTCTTTTTCCAATGCACTTCCAGCACCATGGGGGCCGGAACAAGCATGCCATGAAGCTCCGATGGGGCATGGCTTGGCGCCACCGATGCAGGCGCCTTGCAGAGAACCGAAACGGGCACGGCCGCCGCAGACGTGACCTGCGGAAGCACCTCCACCATACGCCGAACAGTGACCGACTTTGGAATCATGGCTGGCACGCTTAGTGAATGCACCTCCGGCGGATCAAGAACCCACACAGCATCCCAAAGGCCACCACAAGCCGAAAGACGCACAGCCGGGGTGGAAGCAGCAGTAGGAAAGACTGGAGCAGCCGGCACAACCGACGTATGTTAAGCTGATACGCAAGCAGGTAGAGTTCCCGGTATGCTCAACCGCAGGAAACACGACAGGAGCAGGCACATCAGGAGCACGGTAAGCTGATATGCTGACAGATGCAGTACGAGCGAACACGCTGTTAGTCTGGACCAGAATCGTCGTAGTTGGTGAAGCCGAAGTATGTCCCGGTATAATTGCAAGATTTCCGCAGACCTTGGAGGGGCCGGTGGCACATCAGGGTTGGAAACATAACGTTGTAGCAGTGTGGGTCGAGGAGGACGAACACCGTGGCGGGGATGCTAGCGTCGCGTAATCGAGTTGGCCTGCAGAGCAGCCAGCTGCTTCAACGCGCGGTTGACGCTTCTTACACAGAAGATACGGGGGAGTTCATTCTGCAAATCATTGACTCGGCACAGCAACGCCGGGTAATCTCATGCGCATATGAGGCCACGGTGCCCCAAGGGATCCCCACTGACTTCCCCTAAGCAGCGTAACCGACCTCTTGGTCGGTCCTCTTTTTTGGGAGTTATAAAGTTTTGATCATCATCTTTGACGCACACCTCTTCCCTGGCATGTTCCAACGCTGCCTGGACTGTGGAAGCATCCCCCATCTGAACAAATGACCTAAGCAGAGTGGGGTCATGCAGACCGTGCGAAATCTGGTCTTGTATCATTGTCTCTGCTATGGTGCTGAAATTGCAGTTGTTGGCCAACCGCCGCAGTGCTAGAATGAATTGGACGGGAGTCTCGTACGGTTCTTGAACTCTCCGCCGGAATCGGGCCCGTACGCAGAAATCGTCTTCAGGCGGCGTGAAGTAGGCGTCGAGAACGGCTAAGGCTTGCTGGTACGCGTCGCAAGTTGCGCCATCTCCGGAAGCCTGGACGCATTCAGGCAGCGTCTGCTCGTCAGCAGCCTTGTAGTGAGCTTGCAAACCCCCTCTCCAAGCGCGCTGAGCAGCAATGCCTTCTTCGTGTCTGGCATACTGCCCGGGGCCACCGCGTCGACGTACACTTGCAAGAGACGACGCCAACTTTTCCAGGGATTCGGTGGCATGCCAGGGCATTGCAAGAACGGAGGTGGTGGAATTGCGGGGAACATGCAGCTGCCGAGACAGACCGGATGCGGAGGAACTAAATGTGAAGCTGCCCCCCGTGCAAAGGTCAGCAGTCCCGTCGATCCGCCGAATATTTCTTAGGTAGCGCCTTGAATGTGAGCCGCACAGCAGAAGAAAGTAGAACAAAGAATGGCTCACATTGCGGCAGGATAGAAGTGGAGCAACGCAGGTATGGTATCGGTGCGTCACAAGCAGGTAATCTTCAGGAAATACTGCATCGGTGGGGTAGCTTGCACTTGTGCTGAGTCGACAGCACTGGGAAGAAGGCTCCTCTATCAGAAAAAAACGAATGGTGGGTATGGTGTAAACCACTACCCACCATTATAGTGGATTAATGTAGTGGGTGATGGCTGGGAAACGTCCACCATGGCGCATGGTTGGATATGGTGGGTGCTGCAGTGCCGGCAATGCTTGAGCGCGAAATGGCGTCAAAATCACCGTGACGAGCTGCCACAAAAAATAAAAAGGAATTGTATAAAAACGGTGTAAAAAACACCCGCCCCGTAAAATAACAAAAAAACAAGGTGCCACGGAGGATCGAATGTGCAACCTGCGAATTCCCATTCGGAGATACTACCATATCGAAAAAAAAACGAAAAGTGTTCCATGGTGCAAACCACCACTTACCTTTATAGTGAATAATTGTAGTGGGTGAATGGTGGAATGATGGGTGCTGCAGTGCCGGCAACGCTTGAGAGGGAATCGGCGTCAGAATCACCGTGACAGGCTGCCACAAAAAATAAAAAAGAATTCTATAAAAACGGTATGAAAACACCCGTCCCGTAAAAAGAAACAACGTACCACAGAGGATCGAACGTGCAACCAGCGGATTGCCATTCGGAGACACTAACCACGTGCACTGCGCCATACCAACATTTTTTTTCTTTATTTCCGGTAAACTTCACAAACGGGTTGCTAAGATATATTACAATTCACTACGAACAATACAAAAAACTTGAAAATAACTAAGCCCGTTAAGAATACCTATAACACATCACGTCCTATAATTCCTTCATGGTCAGTAGGGCTTCTATACCCTTTCTACCCATAAAGGTACACATTCGTCTGTTCTTACTACCGCAAGTAATCTTGAGATGCTTTCTTTGAAATACTCTCTTGGTGGTCTTCTGTCTGGGTCACAATGAAATCCAGCCATTCTAGAGCGCCATATACTGTACAAGGCAGTCATCATGATAAAATCGAAAGGTAATCCATCCTCATTCTCTATTGCCAAATACCCGATCCCATGAGGGTCTAACGGGAACTCTTTTTTGATTGTCCTTTGTAATACGTCCCAAAAATAAACTCCTTCCTAACAGTGCAGGAAAACATGGTCGTTAGCTTCCTGTTTCTAACAGATTAGACAGTGAGATCCCCAAAGCATATAAAACCCACGCTCCTCTAGGAAGGTTTCAACAGGAAGTGTTCTAGTGTGTATTTTGAAAAAGAACGTTTTCGCACTTGGAGCTGCTGGCATTTATTAACTCGTTTAAGTACGTTCTGTCCTTCGCGTGCTGTATATAGTGCTCTGTACAGTGGGATGGGGAGCATCGTGTCACATAAATCTTTGTACAGTTTTTTCTTTCCAACAGACCACAGGCAGTCAGTTGAAAAACGAACACACAAAAACCGCACGCTGGCCACTACTTCTTTCATGTATCCTTCCACAGCCCCCTTGGTAACATGGGTGCTCACAACAAACTCGGGCAACAGTCTACTTAGTCTTGTTTGACACACTAATAGTAGGAAAGAATCTCTTGTCTCACGAAAAAAGAAAAACCTATTTATTAACTGCTTGATAAACAGATGGCCTAGCCCAAGGCCTCCACACTTCACCCGTCTAAACAAATTCGTGCGACTGCACCTTTCCCAGTTAGACCCCCACACAAATATTGCAAACACCCGATGTAATTTTTGCACATTGACCCGGGAACAGTACAGCACTTGCATCATATACCACAGCACAAAAAACCACAAAAAGACACAAAAAAACCAGTTGCATGCAGTAGCCCTAGCAAACATGGACAGATAAGTTGCATTCCACCTATTCGCTTTCTCTTTAATTTCTTTCGTTTGCTGTGTCCAATATTCATCAGTACTTTTGTATGATTCGAGCGGTACTCCGAGATATTTACCTGGCTTTCTTGTCCATTTAATGGCTGCAAAAAATTCTGGTGTTGAAGGCCAATATCCATGCCAGAAGCCGAGGCATTTACCCCAGTTTATGGCTTCCTGTAACTTCGGCGAAAGATTTAGAAACTCTGATTGATTCTTCAATACCGACAAAGGAAGTGCTACAAGTCGCAACATCATCAGCGTTTGCGAGTAGTTTGACCTCTGAAGATTGTACTCTAAACCCATTAATGATGTCATTCTGTATTATCGACCAACATAAAGTTTCAATATAGATGCAAAACAACAGTGGACTAACAGGGCAACCTTGACG
Organism: Rhipicephalus annulatus; assembly: GCA_013436015.1. Classification (NCBI taxonomy): domain Eukaryota; kingdom Metazoa; phylum Arthropoda; class Arachnida; order Ixodida; family Ixodidae; genus Rhipicephalus; species Rhipicephalus annulatus. The sequence goes on from WOVY01010380.1 coordinate 25,168, forward strand.
CACTGAGTGCTCAATTATAATGGGGGGGGGGCCAATGTCTTGTTGATAATTAGTCTCGTACTACCATTCCGATATGCCATGGCTACTCCGTCAATAATTATCTTACCAACATTATTTTGCTTCAATACTGCAAACAAAAGAGCGTGGGCAACGCAATCAAATGCTTTCTCCAGATCCAGCTGGAGTATGGCCACACGAGCTTGACTGGTGTCAACACATTCGAGCACGGATCGCATTTTATGAACGTTTGTAACTATGGACCGACCTTTCATTCCACACGTTTGGTGTGGACCGACGATATCTTTTATTACTGACTGAAGTCTAGCCGCCAAAATTTTCATTATTATTTTGTAGTCTACGTTTGTAAGTGCGATTGGCCTGTACGCTGTGACGTGCCTGAGCTTTTCAGCCTCGTCTGTTTTCGGAATGAGAACGGTACGTGATTCACCAAAGGATGGTGGTAATTTCTTTTCCTCATATGCCTCATTAAAAACGCCTGCAAGTATAGGAGACAGTTTACTTTTAAAACATTTGTACCACTTAGCACAAAGACCATCTGGTCCTGGAGAGTTTCCGGGATTTAACTTATCAATCGCCCGTTCCACTTCAGAAGCAGATATAGACAATTCCAAAGCGTTTTTCACTTCCTCACTCACTTTCGGCATGCGTCCTAAATATTCTTCTTTAAATATTTTTACGTTTACCTGTCTACACGCAAAAAAAGTTTTCAAAATGACTTGAAAATACGAATAAAATGCTGTCCGTATCAGTTACTTCGTGACTATCCTTCTCTATTTTTCCGATATGATTCCGTCGAGCGTTCGTTTTCTCCACCCCTAACGCTCTTTTGGTTGGCGTCTCTCCCGCCTCTAAAGCCTAAGCCCTAGCACGGACGAGTGCACCACGCTAGCGTTCCTCGTCATGCAGTGCAAGTTTCTGCTTAATATTGCGTATGTCAATTTTATACTCTCCCGGTTGTTTGCACTCCAAGTCTATTTGTCTTTCCAAAGTCTTTCGGAGTTTTTTTCTGTCTTTTTCCTTTCGTAACTCAATGCGCAAGAACGATCAATAGCTTTTAGTTTTATTCGCTGCTTGAACTCTTCCCATTGTTCTGCAAGTTTAACTTCATCGTCCATTTTTATTTCATTGATACAGTTCATTACCTGATCTAAGAAATATTCGTCAGTGATCAAAGTGGAAATCATCTTCCACAGCTCCCATGAGAAAGTTCCACCTTTTGTTTTCTCTCCCATATCACATTTAACTAATTAATGATCACTGAAGTGTATAGGGTAGACAGCATATGTCTTACAGTGAGCTATTAATTCAAGTGACACGTAAATGCGATCAAGGCGCGCACGGCTATTCCCCTGAAAATGTGTGAAACGGACATCTCGCATTCCCTCCACACAGCTGCCCACGTCTTCTAACTCGAATTCAGCAATTACGTCCGCTAGCGTCCTACTACTTTTATCGTAAATGGCACGTCCACTTGCTCGATATCGCCTGTTGAGGACGCAGTTAAAATCACCAAGTAATACATATTTCCTTTCCAAAGTGAAGTGCTGCTCTAGGCTTGAAAAAAAAGTGATCGCTCCTCGCAAATGGTTGGTGCATAAATGGTTGGTGCACACACTATACGCCACTGACATTCATTGAATACAAAATTACAGGAAACCAATCTACCAGACGCGCCAGAGAAGGTATCTTGCACTACCAGACCCGGTAACTTCTTAATGAACAAAACACAGCCTGCAGACGTGCCTATTGCTTGACTTACAATTGCGTAGTAACGCGCCGTAAACCTCAGCACCATGCCCCGGGTCTCCTCCTCACCGTCTACTTTCGTTTCCTGTACAGCTAGTATATCCAGATCATGATCCACGAGCAGCCTGTAGACTTGGCTCTGTTTCCGCTTGGCGGCAAGACCTCGAACATTTAACGTTGCCACTCTAAGTTTCTGTGCAAAAGCCATGTCTACACCATGAAGAAGTTAGCCCGGGGCATGATGCTTACCTTCAGCGTCTAGCATAGAGCTAGACATCTTCGGAGCCTCCAGGTGGACCCGTGCCACTGGAGGGCAAAGGAGGCCAGTGTTTGTCCAATGTCGGGTTGGGACGCAGCCTTGTGCTGCTGCGTCTGAAAGAAGTCGCCTTCCCAGGTGGCCCCTCTTCATGCTTTTCACTGGACGCCTCACGCCGTCCTGCAGACTGCTCGTGGGGTCTTTTGCTTGACGCCCCACCACTGATACTCTCGCACGACACCGGAAGTTCGGTTAATTCCACCGGCTACGGCTCCTTGGTTGGACTACTTGTGAAGCCTTCTTCGGTTTGGCCAGCTGGCTTTTGAGTAACCTCCCCAGATTCTATGTCTGCTTGTACTGTTGGTTCATCACCACCAGTCGATGTGGCAGTACCTGTTGAAGCTTCTGGGTTCACCACGTCGCCTGCGCCTTTCGCCGCGTCTTCAGCCTCGGTCACGTCCATCACCAACTCCGCTGTGTCTTCACCTGCAGCTGATCCTACAGCCGATGCGCACGTGCGCGTGCACGCGTCTTCGCTGTGGCCAAACCGCCGACAACGCGAGCATCGGGGTACCTTACACTCTCTTATCACATGGCCGGTATATTGGCGGCGCAGACACTGTATTGGCTGACCAGGTGCAACCACAAGTGCCAGTTCACCAGCCACCCTGATTTGATGAGGGAGATCTTCAACCTTCACGCCACTCTTGAGCTTGAGTAGCACAGTCCGTGTGGTTGACCCCTTGTCGCTGACTCCTTGAACACGCCAATTCTCCCTGGTGACTTGTACGACCTTCCCATAAGCCGCCAACGCCATTCGCACGTCTTCATCGTTGACGCCATACAGCAGCCAATGAAGACGCAGCCGCACCTGCTGATCCTGTGGTCTACGATGATGCAGCGTCGACCCTTGACTTTCAGTTCCTTCACGTCCAGCAAGCGTCTCGTAGCGTCCGCGTTGTTCATGGTGACCACCCAGACATGATTTATCTGGTAGGCCCCCAGTGCCAACACCTCCGGCAGCAGTCCTGTAGGTCCGAGCGCGTCTCGGAAATCTTCTACTCGATACGGTCTGCCGCGCACATCACCGTGTAAAAACACAGTGTTTTGCGCGACGCGTTCCTTGGGCAGTGGTGGCCAAATTACTTCGTATCCTGCGTCTTGCTGTTCGCTCATCCTGTTACCGCGGCTAGTATGTGCCGCAAACGCCGCTCCTACGGAGCACATGATTCTTGCGTCCGACGCGCGTGAGTGCCGACGAAAGAATGCGCCATACCAACATGAGGTTGATTATGTGTTAAATAGTTTGTTGTGATACAAAATTATGGTTCAACTTCAGTTATGTTTGTCGTGTACATGAAATAGACGAGATCTGCACCTGCTTTTAAAAATTGCACATTTATTAAACACAAGCAACTGCTGCCTGTAACAATTGCCACTGTGTTAATGGCACCAGTGCTATTTTTTGTCAATTCACAACTGCAAGAAGAAAAAACCAAGTGGACTGGGCAGCAGCAACAGTTAACTGGCGGGGTCTGCCAAGTTTAATATCCACTTCGCGCTCGTTCTAAAGGGCAATATCTGCTCACGCTTTATGACGCTTCTAGGCTCATTCCATAGATACGCCCGTCTAATTTATTTGATTGAGTATTCAGATGCTTTTCGCGCAATGTCGAGGGCGGTCGTGCCAGCGCAATGCTGTAGCTCTTTCACTAATGCAACAACTACATAACGACTTGGCCAAAACGAATGCAGTGTGCCGGAAACATTACGCTATCATATTGGTTCCCCAAGCATATGAATTGCCACGTCTCAGTTCTCGCACAAAAGCTAGAGGAGTGCCGGCGAGTGCGACCGGCGGCTGTGGGTGAGAATAGACGTACGTTCTCTGGGAGTGCTTGAATCGCGTCGCATCAATGTTTGTTGCTTCTTCAGCGGACACCATACACAATGAAAAAATGCTTCATTTAGGGCAATTGATGCCATGGCTGCGTTGTATTGTCATTCTTAGTCGTCGACATTGTGTATTCTGAAAACCAGAAGCACGGATAACACAAATTGTACGGGCTCGGTCGGTAGGCCTAACCTTTGGTGGAAATCATGGTGGTAGAACATGAAGTGTACAGAGCCGAACTTGGTACACTATATAAATTGCCTGCCATTATAAGCCCACCCATCATCAGCTTACTGCTTCCCAGCATTATCGCAATGATTGGCAGAGCTTCTCAGCTTGGTACACCATGTGGCCCACCATAACAAGCAGCACCCATCATCTGCTTAGTGCTTCCCAGCATTATCGCAATGGTGGGAAGAGTTTCTAAGCTTGGTACGCCATGTGGCCCACCATAAGAAGCACCACCCACCATATGCTTAGGGCTTCCCAGCATTATCGCAATGGTGGACAGAGTGTCCCATGATTACCCACTATCTAGCCTCTACTTTCCACCACCATTTCCACTTTACCCATCTTCTGTACACCATAGCACCCAGTATGTCCCGGCATATCCACCATAATTTCCACTACGTGCCACCATATCCATCAAAATTTCCACCATGCCCGCTATTATTTCCACTACGCCCACCATGTTTTCCAGTATCCACCAGTTTCTTCTTCCTCTCCACACGCACTGCATACCGTGTCTACCCCTTCGTATTTGGCCCGATATGTCCTGGTTCGCAATACAGCCGTCCTGGCCTCAAACAGTAGAGAACTACCTCGAGTATTATCATAGATCCTTTCCTTGGCAATTTCCTGCTTAAAAGTTCGATAAATCTCTAGTGCGGAATTTTTAATCATTCCAATTCTCCTCATATCGGTCTCAGCTTCCTTCACCTTCTTCTTAACTGATAATTCTTTTTGGTTTGGCCCCCTGCTGTTTATAAGCATTTACCAGTGAATTTTCTGGTTGGCTTCCTCCATTTTGTATCGACATTCTTCATGTACAAGTAGCTGAGTACCTTCCTAGCCAAGCACTCCTCCCCGACTTCTCCTAATTGCTTCTCAAACTTTATCTTGCTGCTAGCTTCCCTGCCTTCAAATGATGTCCATCCCATATCACCTTGTAAACGCTGATTTGATGTATTCCCGTGAGCTCCTAAGGCAAGCCAACCTATTCGAGGTTGCTTAATTTCTAATCTCGCTTGAACTTCTGATCTCGTGCAGAAGACCGCATTGCTGAACATCAAACCAGGAACCATGAACCCTTTCCATATTCCTCTGAAAACGTCTTACCTATTGTAATTCTACACTGCCCTGTTTTTCATCACCAGTGCATTCCTGTCACCTTTAGTCGTCATGTATATTTCGTGTTCCCTTAGGTACTCGGTCTTATTGCTTATTCATACGCCCGGATATTTGTATTTATTGGCTATTTCTAGCGTGACCTGCTCTATTCTATGCTCACTACCTTCATTATCATTAAAAATATTGACTGCTGCTTTTTCCTTACTGAATATAAATCTAACCTCTCTGCCTAATTACCGCAGATACCCATCAATCTCTGCAAATCTTCCTTGTTGTCGGCCATTAGCACTATATCATCTGCGTACATCAATGCTAGTAGTGCTTGTTCAATGATTTTTCCTTGTTTGACGAACGAGAGGTTGAAGCCCAGTCCACTACTCTCTAACATGAATAACAAGGGTGACAGAGGACACCCCTGCCTAAGCCCCCGTTTTACCTCTGCAGGCTTGGATACCTGTTTTTCCCACTTTATATCTTCCTTGTTACATTTTTAGATATCCTTTAAAAGATTATAACTCCATCTTCCACACCTAGTTTGTCCTGTATTCCCCACAAGTCCTCTTGAACCCCGCTATCGTACGCTCCCTTGATATGCGAAAATGCTAGCCACAGGGACATGTGTTCCTTTTCTGCTATTTCGATGCCCTGCGTCAGTGAGAACAAGTTGTCTTCCAACCTCCTGTGTTTACGAAACCATTCTGCAGCTCCCCAAGCACCCCCTCATTCTCTATCCATGCCTGCAGTCTTTCCTTTATAATCTGTATCGCCGGCATGTAGACCACTGATGTCACTCTTGTATGACGGTAGTTGTTTATGTCATATTTGATCCCCTTTTCTTCATAGATCATGCTTATCCTGCTGAGCTGCCATCCATCGGAGACTTCACCTTCGAATATGATTTTGCTCACAGCCTCTCTCAAAGCCTGCTAAGAGTTCGGACTTCTGTCTTTATCAGTATATTTAGAATGCCGTCTAGGCCTGTTGATGTACTACTAGGAACCCTCTTCTCAGCCCTTTCCCACTCTCGTTGTAAAAATGTAGCCATTGCGCCACGTACTTGATCCATCCTTGTCTAACGTGGTGCATAAAGCACTTCTTTTATGAAGTTTTTCAGTCACCCTTGTTCTTATATGTTCAATAGCTTCGTCCCTTTCTAGCCTATCACCTTGAGCTCTAGTTGTAAACCTCTTCTCTAGGCTCGTCTCATTTCTTAGGGAGTTTAGATGGTTCCAAATTTCGCAGCTGCCTTTCTATCATTTTATGTACTTCTGCCAGCCACTGAGCTCCCTTTCTTCTAATCTTTTCATTGATCAGAAGAGATGCATCCCTTCTAGAGTTTAGAAAGATTTGCCACTTTCTTTCAACTTTATCTGTCGGTTCACCCAGCTACTTAGCATGTCTGTGTTCCATAGAGGCTTCCTGACGTTTAGCTACGGCTCTCCTAACTTCCGCACGTGACACATGAAACATGAGTGCCATCTGGCAGTTTTTTGGAAAACGAAGTGCTTGGCTGTGAGACGGGTCACGCGCCCGTCTCAGAGGTGATAAGGTGTAGAACGCAAGGTGATGGGTAGGGGCCACCATCGTCTCGTCTTAGCAAAGCGTTGGAAACACTCACCTTTTCGTGCAAGCGTTGCATGGTCAGCGCAGCGTGATAAGCGCTACGGTCCTTAAAATCACTTATGTATGCCTTTTCTAGTAAAAGACCCACATGCAGAATATATACGTGTTATGGTGCCCAAGACGTGTGCAATAATTGCTTTTTAAGTGACAATCACACAAGTATAAACGCTAAATCTTGAGCAACATTGGCTGGGTGCTGCGGATGGGGTCGGCCGTTTCAAGTACCAGGTGCTCGTTAAGAGTGTACAGACAGACAGACAGACAGACAGACAGACAGACAGACAGACAGACAGACAGACAGACAGACAGACAGACAGACAGACAGACAGACAGACCAAAATTTTTGCGTGAAGGTCCCCAAGAAAGGCTATCGTCTTTAAAACTGTTTATATACACAGGCATTACGATATATACATATGTACAGATCTTCCTAGGGGCCAGCCAACCGGTTGCAAAACCGGACCCGAAACCACGACACCACAGTTTCCTTTTCCCATCTCCTTGGTAATCTGTACCACAGAAAGCTATGCTTCAGCCCACCCCCTTTCTTTCATGATTACCCTCACATAACTCCCCGCATCTTCGCTCTTATTGTACCCTCTTGCTATAAATACTGTATAATACCGTTCAAGGCTATGCTAGGCTAGGCGCTGCTAGGCACATCATACGTGCTTTTTGTGGCGCGTACGGTCCAAGAAAGAATAGCGACGAGAATATACGCACGTCCTGGGCAGTGTAACAAGTCAACCGAGACTGCATGTAAGTTTTTCATTACTGAGATACAAATGCTTTTCCTTTTGAAATCTATTTCGATACAGAACTACACATACCCAGAAGTATTTCCGAACTGCTCTCGCTATACGTTTATATCGCAGTACTCCCCAGCCTTGGGCGCATGCGTGCATTTAAGTTTGTCGTGTACGCAGCGAACAATGCTCACTGTGAACGCAGTCTCCTGTGTAATGTAGGTTGCGTGTTATGAGCCTCACTGGCACCACGTTATCTGCTAAGTTGGACGGTGGAGACATAACACACGACTGGAGACAGTTTTATGAATCTCGGAGACGGAAATTGCGCAAGGAGGTGCGCGCAAGCTCAAATGAGAAGCGTGACGATGTATACAGCTGGTGTATTTTTCACAATGAGCCGCTGTGGTTTCTATTATATGCCACGATGCTACTGGCCTGATGAGCGGCGGAGACACTCAGGCTATGTCCTAGTCCAACGCCGCGTAAGTGCCATTGACCACTACAACTTTGCTACGTCAACACAGTGCAAGGACTCGTCTTTGACACTGTTGCGTTATCATGCAGCTGGCGTACTGGTGTGGTGCATCTTGAGTGCGATTGGCAACTATATGTGGGGAGGGCCGGCTGGAGCTCTTATAACCATGTCACTGAGTGAAAGAGACGTAAACACGGGCTCTGCGCTGCAGCTGTGGCCTGTGAGGTTCTGAGCCAAAGTTCGCTCTGAGCCTTATCCAGTCGCTCATTGCTGAACTATTTTTAGGTAGACAAATGCAAAATGCTCAACGAAACCTGCCTGTTTCTCCTTCCCCTTCTGAGTAGCTGTCTTCTTTAATGTGTTGATTCGGGGGTGCTAGACAGTAGAATTCGGTTACGACGTAGCCCCGCTTTGAAACGAGTGCTGGCGGTGGTGGGATGGAGCTTACCGGGAGGACTACCAGAAGCCACCACGGCGCGCAGAAACACGACTTCCATCATCCCATTAGTGGCGGGGTGTTGGTAGTTGATGTTAACATTGAACTTTGAGTGCGTAGCAAAGCACGGAAACCCGAGTAAGCTAATAGATGCGGGAAACTTCAGCGCATGAGTGAACGGGAAGTAACCGCCCACATTGTGGATCAAGGGAGTAACACCAGAACGTACAATTGGCCGAGTTGGTGTGCTTCCATGTTCAACGAATTTTAGCGCGACAAAAATGGGGACGAGAAAAAAAGATGTTATTCATTCCGCTTCGTTTTGAAATAAAAGTTAGTTGCGAGTGAACGGTGTAGTTTGTTTCTTCTATTATTATGTGGAGTATAACATCCCAACACCACCATATGAAATTTCGACCACCTGGGCTTGTTTAACGTGCACCCAAATCTGGCCACATGGGCATACAGCAGTTTCGCTTCCTTTGAAAATGCAGCCGACGCAGCCAGGAATCTGCGGGTCAGCAGCCGAGAGTCTTAGCCACTAGACCACTGCGGCGGGGCTTTGTCTCTTGTCTTCTCGTCCCCGTTTATGCCGCGCTAATATTTGTTCAATATGCAAGGAAGTAACATCGGGAACTCACACCCCCGAGACAGACAACACATAAAAATAAATGAACAGCGCTTGTGTGTCTCTATCGTCTTTCTTGTAGAGGGAATGTTCTTGCTCTACAATGAGCCAGTTAGCCCGAAAGAAGTAATGCAGTAGCCCACACATTAAAACAAAACTAGCAACAGAAAGTGCCAAAATGCTCAGCCTTGTAACCTTTTCGCAAGGCTCTGGTTCTTTACCATTCAGACATCCTATGCGGCTTCCCGCACGCTTGTGAAAGCGAGAGGAAAGAAAGAGGCAACGAGAGGGTGTACCAACTGCTCTCGCACAGTCTTACAAAAAAAAACGAAAAAAAGTTTTGGCCATTGTGAGTCTACGGGGCTATATTTAGTTTTACAGTGAGATTATTTTATAAATTGCCAAGAAAAAAAGCTTGCGGGTCCTGCTTACTGAACTGTTCGAAAACGTTGAGGGAAAGAGAGGGAGAAATATCCATCAACAAAACATAAGTAAATAGATAGGGAAGAAAGAAAGAAGGAAAGAAAAAGAACACAGTGGTGGTTCCTGTGTCCCATCTTCATCCAGTGTTTTAACATTGTTCTACCGCCAGTAATCATGAACCAATCAGCCAAAATTCTTACCGTGTTCTCTATGCAGCACAGTACGCAGAGAAACCCGCTTTTGAGCGTCATATGCAGGAAAGGTAACAGCTAATTCATTTCAACTCCTGTCTTTCTCCCCAGTGCGTTAACTGCCTCAGCCAGCAATATTCATATTAGGAAGTTCAAGTAGGTAAGTTTCACATTCACACTCGTCGTCTTTGGTGGGATATTAAAGAAACAAATCCCAAACAAACAAAGAAAAAATTAATAGAAGTGGGTACGTGCTTACTTGATTGTGTTATGCAGCCTAACAGAGAAAGTATTCAGTGTTGCAAAGGCACGCTTATAGCTTTTAATGTACAGTTGCAATGTACAGTGCTGGCTCTCGTCATTTAGGATCTCACTGGGCGTCTTGGTGACTGGGCACTACGGCTCCGTGAATACGACTACTCAATGTCTAACAAATCTGGCAGTTTACACCACGACGCTGACTGCTCGTCTCGCCATCCAGGGGACCCCCCTGAGACTTTAGATGACGCGCCGCCATGTGTGCTTTCTCTCTCTCTGCTTTGAGCAACATCCGGGATGAACAGTGCCGAGAGAGATGCCGTCTTGCATGACATTATTGAGAAGTTGAACTCTCCGACGCTCCATCCGTCTACTCGACTGCTTGTGCCTAAAGAAGGCACCATGTACCGCTACAATGTCAACACATATGGGCGCGAACTGCTTCTTGTGGTGCCTTCCCGCCTACGCTCGAGTGCAATCGCGCAGCTTCATGACGCCCCCCACCGCCGGTCACCTTAGTCTCTCTCAGACTTACGACCGCATTCATCGTCGATTTTACTGGCCCAGGCTTTATCGCTCCGTCTGCCACTACGTCGTCACATGCGACAGATGCCAACGTCGAAAAACCCCCCTATGAGTCCTGCCAGACTTCTCCAACCACTTGATCTTCCTACTGACGCCTTCTTTCGTGCTGGTCTTAACCTTCTAGGCCCTTTCCTTCAGTCTACCTCCGGAAACAAATAAATAGCTGTCGCTACGGATAATTCAACCCGGTACGCCATCACGCAGGCTTTGCCAACCAGCTGTGCCACAGATGTTGCCGGTTTCCTTCTTTACGACGTCATCCTCCATCATAGTGCTTCATGCCAACTCCTCCCAGATCGTGGATGCTATTTTCTCTCCCGAGTTATTGATGACCTGCTTTGCTCTTGCAAAACCAAACATAAATTTACGACGGCCTACCATCCACAAAAATCATTGGCTTACCGAACGATTCAACCGGACTATAACTGACATGCTCACCATGTACGTCTCCTCTCACCACCTAGACTGGGACGTTGCATTGTCATCTGTCACATTTACATATGATTCCTCACGCCATGATACTGCTGGGTTTTCACCATTATATCTCTTATTAGTGGCGAAGCTCCTTAAAGTGGCACCCGTTCGTCCCTCGTAGCCATAGCCGTAGTGTGTAACCAGTGTTACATTTTGACCTGCAAGGTGGTGCCGATGGGAGATTTCTCCTGTGCTTTGTTGAACAATAAAAAGTTCGCGGCGTGCGCGTTAACTAAAAGCCGAACACACCTGTCTCTCATTCCCCATTAGCAGCCATTGGCATGTATACATTGAGCACTATCTGACAGGAAAAGGTAGCTACGTTATACTCGCTGGGCGTAACCTCCTTGGTTTTAGAAAGGTTTAGCGTGCCTTGGGCCGCAGTGCCATGAATACAGTGAAGTAGCATATACCATGAACTTGAGGTGGTAAAAGGTTGGAAGTAGACCCGAAGCGCCAGCCGTAAGAAAGTGTGCGTGTGCCACCACTCGTTTAGTCCTTGGAATGTTCTCTGGATGGCGGTGCTTCTATATGGAGAATATATGATGAAAAGATGCGAGATGGTGGTACTTGGAGTGTTGAATAGATGAAGAAATGAACACACAGACAGATGCATGGGTGGACGCATGAACGGACGCTGGGGCGGATGCATGGACGAATGCAGGGACGGAAGCACGAACAGACGCACGCACGGATGAGTGGATGGACACATGGACGGTCACACAGACAGACGCTTGGACAGACGGAAGCAAGAACGAATGGACGGACGAATGCTTCGCCTCACTCTCCATTATTCAGTCCGTGGATATGCTGCCATTTTTTGGCCGTGACCCAACTCTACCTTTCGACACCATCTTTCTGATATCTGTCGATTCGCCGACTGAATACGCCCCTGACACTATCACCAGAGCTCGCAAAGCTCGAGAAGTCACTCGGAAGCGCCTCTTAGCATCGCAATAGCAACTGAAGCAATGCTACGACGCAAGTCATCGTGATGTCTCCTTTGCCCCGGGTTCCCTTGTGTGGTTGTGGACCCCGACTCGGAATGTAGGTCTCTCTGAGAAGCTGCTTTCGCGGTATTCAGGACTCACCGGGTCTTGCGCCAGGTGACCGACGTTACCTACGAGATAGCCCCACTGAAGTCGTCGTCTTTCTCCGCTTCATTGTTTACAGGCAATATTCATGTCTCCCGACTTAAGCTCTACCACTCCGCAACACCATAGAAAGCACCGAGACGGTGCTTCTGCACCTGGGGGTCATGTTACAAGACTACATCACGCTGAAGAACCAGGACAGACAGTGAGAAAGACGGCGTGATCCTGAGATGTGGGGCACGCTCTCGCTTGCTATCTCGGCTTTAGCTTGGCGTCGTGCAAAGGTATCTTAGCTGTAACCTCGTTTCTCTGCGTGCCCTCCCGTAACAATATTATAAGCTTGCGCTTGGTGATTTGTTGTGACAGTGAAGTGGCTTCTGAATAAACTGAACAGGTGAATTATGGCTGGTAAGCACTCATGGTTATAAGTCTGTGTATAATGGAACGGGAAACAAAACACGGGTGCAGTAGCACTTTCTGTGACGAATTAGGTTCGCTCTGTATTCTATACTCATGAGTGCTTAGAACACGAACCCGATTTAGTACTGCGAAAACAATGGTGTTGGCACACATCTGAAAGGTTCACTGACTGCATTCTTAGAGTAAATAGGTGCAGCAAAAAACTAAGAGCGATAGAAAGGAGACATATTTGTAGATTATTCAGAGAATAATCGGTGTCCTGCTGTGCAGCCGTGTGGTCAATGAACACTCTTCAGCGAATATTAGAGGAAGTTATTGGTGTTCGAGGTATGAGGGAGATGTGGGTCTATTGCTTGTAAAAGATTATTTGACATCAGCACAGGCTCAGAGACTGTTATAAAGTTCTTTATGCTTACAACAGCGCGAACAACACGTACTAAGTAACAGACGCAACTAACGTTCCCCCCTAGCTGAACCATTCACTAGAAGAAACATTAAAATAAAGTGAATGGCGCAGTTCGCTCAAGTTCCCCTTATTTTAATTTACCTAGTATCAAATATTGCATTCACAAGTAAATGCTTATGTGTCCCTTTTTTACGTACGTAATAAAAACCAGCCGCTTTTCATTACGTTTTCCTCTAACAAAATAGCGAAACTTCAAAAATTACCTATAGTCATTTTTCGTCCGTGTTATTTACGATGCTACGACCATATTGTAACAACACTAAGTATTCAAGGGGTCGACCTTGCTATATCGTAAGGTCTTTTCACACATTGATGGAAATAGTGCCAGATATTTAAATGGCAATACCAGCTATAAATGCCTGCGTATCTTTGAACCACTATTTAGTTAACAGTAAATATCACCTTCTAAATCAATCAGAATGTTGTATTTGTTCGCCTTCGGTCACACCAATGAGTTACAATCTTTGCTGAGATATTATTCACCATTTCAGTAATGTATTGGTTTTAGGTGTGGTAATTCATAGTTGTACAAATTACGCCACAACCGATGAGTGTGAACGCCGTAGTGAAGTGCGCTTAGTTGTTCACACCACGGTAAAGCCAATCCAAAAACAATATCATGGCGTAGCGGTTTGCGACTACCCTCGCGCCTGGAAAACTTGGCGGAATTCTAACAGCGGAACAGCTTAGTCTGGCAGATATTCACCATGCTTAACGCCAACATCGGTACTAGCAGATGCAGTGCTGCAATCGGCCGGCGCGCTCTCCCTTCACCATCGGCTTCACTCTATGAACAAGTGCTCTCGGCGCTTTACTGCTGCGCCGATTTGTTCAGTGTGATGTGCAATAACTTGGATAAGTGAGAGAGCACGCGTAGAGAGAGAAAGAGAGAGATGAAAAGGATACTTAGATTAGAAATGAAGAGAAATAAATAAAAAAAAGTACAAAAGATAGAAAAAAGATTATGAATGAGTGAAACACATGTGGAGAGAGATAGAAATACACAAAATGAAATAGACACAAAAATCGGATGTAAAAATAGCAAGCGAGAGAGAAGCAGAAAAAAACAAAAAAAACTTGAAAGAGAAAGAAACAGATAGCATGAAGAACAATAAGCTAGAACTGATGAAAGAGCGAGCTAGACATCACGAAAGGGAGAAGTAGAAAAAAAAGATTGAAAGAGTGAGAAAAAAATAGATGAATTCCTAAAGAAATAAAAGGAAGATACAGAGAATGTGCGAGAAAAAAATATCAAGAGAAAAACAGCGAGAGACAAAAAGTGTGTGCGAAAGAAGTAAAGAACGAAAGAGAAAAGTGAAGAGACAGAAATGAGGCCGCCCGCTTCGCTATCCTTCAAAGTTTTCACCCCGCTAGTGCAAGGCTATCTATGCACTGAAACAGGCTTAGTGCATGCATTTGACAGCATCTGGAAGCACGTTGCGTATGAAGTATCTGTCGTGAACCGCGACCGTTGTCAGGCCGGTGTTGTTGCCACTCACTTCAAAAGTGAAAATGTCTTTGCAACTTCTAATTGTTTTTGTTATCTCTACGGCTGTTGCTTGCCCGGAAATGTTGTAGGCCCGTGTGCTCAGATTTGGGTGCACGTTAAAGAACCTCAGGTGGTCAAAATTTCCGGAGCCCTCCACTACGGCGTCCCTCATATTCATATGGTGGTTTTGGGACGTTAAACCCCACAAATCAATCAATCAATCAATCAATCAATCAACGGCTGTTGCTTGCCGACTAGGTCTAGCTTCAATACCTATTTTGACCAGGCTGTCCGAATGAACAATGTCCATCCTATACCAAAGCAGCCGGATGATGTAACCGCTAGGTCATCAGCACTTGATTCTTTCGGGTCAACACCAGCTTTTAAACATCTATGCCATTTATGATAGCGATATTTTTGTGCGACCTATAAAAGCAAAATGGGTAAGTGGCTGTGTGGCTTATCAGAAAGTTTTCACCATAGATGGGCGTGTGCACCAGAAATTGAGTAAACGCCCCTGCTCACCACTTCTCCACTGAAAATGAAGAAGGCAACAGAATACATAATGTTTTCATGGCAAATACCCAAGAGTGGGTATGTGCTATGGTTTACAAACAAACAAACAAACAAACAGCGAACAAACTATCAAACCAACCAACTAACTAATTAACTAACTAACAAATAAGTAGCCCTGCGGTAAAAAAGAAAACTATCGTAGTCAAAATTGTATGCGCCAAGGATGTCTAAACTTTACTATTCACTACTCACAACTGATGTACTTATAATCAAGAAGGCAACACTTAGTGCAACTAAATTCGACGAAGCGATGAGGGTAGGCTGGAGACACCGAGCACGTCTAGGGAATGGAATAGGCAACATGACTGTGAGAAGATCCCGAAGCGATAGAAGACCTACGCTAACGGCGACATGCGTGTAAATATATGAGAGGTACGATCACTCGGTTTCAGCGCGAGAGCTGTCTTTTGAGTTCAGAGAGAGAGAGAGAGAGAGTGATTTTAATGGGAAGCTGGAGAGGTTTGCCTGGTTTTTCACCTGTCAGGCTACTCCAGTTGGCGGGTAATGACAATGATATATACAATGATAAACACACAACTTGTACAATTACATACACGCATAACAGTCACATAACACATTAAGTCTCTCACACGCACTGCACAATTTACAACGTTTCGTTCAAGCCTGTGGCCCGTAAGAACGTCCGTAGCGCTTTTGTAGAGTCTAACGCACTGGAGGTGTTCTGCCATGGGCCTCGAATGTTTTTAACTCCAAATTTGTGTCTTGTTGCATTCTTAAGCCCATCTTCAGAGACTGTCTCTCTGATGCGTATTTTGTACACTCACAGAGGACATGTTGGATGTCTTCAACGACTTCACATTGGGCACAAAATGCTGAGTCAGACAGTCCAATTTTGTTCCCGAAGTAGTTCGTATTTGCTACGTTTAATCGGATGCGTTATAAATACGTATCTTCTTGCCTGTTGAGATTTCGCGGCATCGTGAAGTCACACGATGAATTAATCTTGTACAGAGGTCCATACTATTGGCTAGGGTCTGTCCAGAGGAATCGCTGGAGGCGCCAGGCGTGTACCAACACTAGCGTTTCTGCATCTTGCCCCGAGAAAGGTATCTCGACGATTTCTGTTGAAGTGTTATGTCCAGCTTTGGCAGCGTCATCAGCGCGGACGTTGCCTTGTATTCCGCAGAGGGCAGGTATCCACTGCAGAACAATGCGATGATGGAGGTCACAGGCTTTCTTGCATACGCGTTTGATGTCGATGACGAGTTGGTCCTGCGTGCATGAAGATCTCAGTGACTGCAGCGCAGCTCTTGAGTCAGTGAGGATGACCCAGGAATCGGCTGTCTGGTCAGTGATGTAATTAATAGCAGCCCGCAGTGCAGCCTGTTCAGTGGCTGTAGATGAAGTGCAGTGACAGAGTGGCAGAGATGGTGACATTGGCTGATGGAATCCAGACGCCTATGGCAGATGATGAAGACGTAAGAGAGCCGTCAGCGTAAATATGACGGTGAGCTTTGTAGCAGTTTTCCAAATGCTCTAGAGTGAAGTGTCTGAGTGCTTGTTTGGATGTGCGTCTTTTGCTCTTGAAACCAGACACAAGGCTGACTATAGTCCACGAAGGAGATTTCCATGATGGTTCTGCATGAATTGATGCTTTATGATAGGGTAGCGGGAGGAGGCTCTGCACAGGGCTACTGTCTGAAGCAAGAGAATGATCTCGCGCTCTGGTTGCATAACGCAAGTGAACTCGAAGAAACTCCTGCTGCAGAAGAACAGGAGCTGAAAGGCGCCTACTTTCAGCAAGCGTTCCGTTGCTTGATGTGTTCTTTTGTAAGCCAAGCCACATCCTCAGGGCTTGTGCCAGGACTCCAGCCAGTGCCTGTATGTTGGTTCGAGAAATTCCATGCATCGCAGGAATGCTGTAGCGCAAAAGACCTTCGCAGAGAGCGGTTTACATTTGTAACATAGTATTAACGGTACAGCCGCCGGCACTGCCTGTTAATAAGCGAAAGATGCTCACGTAGAACGCAACTTTTCCCTTTAATATCTGAACGGAGGGAGTCCACATCATTAGCCGGTCTATTTTCACTCCCGAAAACTTGTGATTTGTCATGTAGCGAATGGGAGAATGAGCTACCTTTAATGTGTAGCGTGAAACATCACGCCTCATAAAAGCAATGGTGGGACACTTTTCTGGTGACATCGCTAGACCTCATTCGAGCAAGAATTTTTCGATGGCGTTCACAGCTTTCTGCAATCTTGCTTGTAGAACACGTCTGTTGCGACCGCTGCTCTATATACAAATGTCATCTGCGTAAAGTGAGATTTCTACCGATGCTGGGATGCAGTTCTCTAGTTCAATTAAAGAGATGTTGAATAAGGTCAGACAGAGGACACCGACCTCGGGAACTCCTTGCACTGTGTGTGAAGTTGCGTCACCTTCTTTTGTGGACATGTAGACTGTCCTGTCTCTAAGGTAGTGCAAGGTCCAGCGGTGCATACGACCTCTTACACGTAATGACCTCAGGGCGTGTAGGATAGACTCATGAGTCACGTTATCAAACGCTCCTTTAATGTCGAGGAATACACTGATAGTGATGTTACCGGTTGCTTTGTTCAACTTTACGCAGTTGATGAGATTGATTACATTGTCAATGCTGCTGCGTCCTTTTCTCAATGCAGACATTTGTTGGGGGTATGCATTCTTGTTCGTAAGCATCCACTCCAGGCGTATCGACACCATCTTCTCCCCGAGCTTTCCTACGCAGCTGAGAAGAGCAATGGGGCAATAGGAGATGAGTTCCGTGGGAGGATTGCCTGGCTTTAGAATAAGAATAACGCGGGCTCGTTTCCAGAAAGGTTGAAGACGGCCTTTCCGAGCTGGCATTAAATATTGTAAGTACACACATATTTGCCTTGTCGCCTAAATGGGTTAACTCAGCGTGGCTGACTCAATCAGGTCCAAAAGATGACGCCTTGTTCATCAGTGCCAAAGCTCCAAGAAGTTCCATGATAGTAATAGGTTCATCTACCTCATTGGTGCTGGGCGGCGTTGAAACTTGTCGTGATGCACGAGGTAACGTTGCTATAGCCGATGCTGTGATCTTAGAGCAGAAAGCCTCCGCCATGTCCAACTCGCTCCTTTTACGAGACAAAGCAACTGAGCTGAATGGATGCAGTTGGGTCGGTGGGGTTTTCAGGCTGCGAAAAATACTCCATATTCTTGACAGCAGCTTTCTTGAGTCTAGTTTTGAACAGAAGAGCCACCATCGCCTCTTATCTAGCTTGTCCAGCCGACGTTTAATTCGCTTTTGTATGTACCTGTCCTCACGAATGTCATATGCAGATAATGACCTGCGAGCACGTCTTTCAGATCGGCGACGAATAGCCCGCAGCCTCTAATACTCCACGTCAACCATTGAGGAAGTTTTGGGTGGTTCTAGATGTTTGGTGCTGCTTTGGTTCGCTCAATTCAGAGCAGCCACGAATTCCTCATACGTCATTTCAGGTGGCTCTGTGTCCTTGACTGCAACGTTATATGCTTTCCAGTCAGTGCACCGAATCCTCCTTCGCTTTGTGTTTAGCGTTGGAGAGCCCAATGAGATTTTGGTCGGCACGTGGTCACTCCAGTGACTTTCGATGTCGGCAAACCAGGTCGCCGTGGACAAGACGCAGGTGGAGATCATGGTGATGTCCAGGGCGCTGCATCGGTCATTCCTAAAGAAGGTTGGCGGCCTATCATTATTAACCACCAGGTTGTTTCGATGAGTGCTGCCGAAAAGGCGTCTACCACACACTGAAGTCTTCCTGCCGCCCCAGGCTAGGTGATGGGCATTGAAGTCCCCGGTTAGTATATCAGTTCCAGGTGTTCCATCTATTATGTCCGGCAGTCTGTGCACATCGAATGTAGTTCGAGGTGGTATGTTTGCCGCAATAACCGGAAATGCCGAAGCGTCCATCTTCACTGTTTCTGCAGCATATTTATTGAATGCGTCAGCTGATATGTGGTGAACAATGAAAGTTAAATCGTTGCGAACAGCTAAAAGAACTCTGCTGACATACGTTCCTGTTGAGGAGACTGTGATGGTATATTCTGAAAGACGTATGCCGGTGCGCACTCGGGACTCTGAGATGGCGATCTGAGATGGACTCTGAGATGGCCGGAAAGGGGTGCTTGTATACAAATTGTCTGAAGTCGGAAAGACGACGGTGGAGACTGCAGGCATTCCATTGAAATATGGTTGCTTTTTCTCTAATGTTCTTCAGACTGGGTGGCTGCGCCGTTAACGCCATTGTGCCAGAACAGAAGACAGAAAATCAAGCAGGGTCAATATAGACTTAGCTACCGGGGAGGACGTCGGAGCGAGGAAGCTCCGTACAGCGTCGACAAGTGCAGATAGCAATGAGTATATGTTTCCATTCTCTTTTCGAGCAGTGTACTCACGTGGTCCACTCCAAGAAGTTGGGGCCCTTGACTCATTCGGCTGGCCAGACTTACGCTTTTTAGCACTTCGTGTGGAAGGAGCTGGATCTGATTGACATGTCGGTAGAGACGGGAACTCAGTTGTGTCGTTGACCCGTGGCAGATTTGCTGAAGTTCAATTGTTTACTGTGGGTATCATTGCTTGGTCACCATTTTGAGGTTTCTGTTGATGGTGTACCGCATCCTTTGCCATTCGGTATCCAACGTTGTTTTCCACTTTGTAGTTGTGGATGCACCTCTCTTTGCGCAGATTGGGGCAGTGAGTAGACGTAGATCTATGTTTTTTCTCGCAGTTAGGACACTCTTGCTGCTTATTGCAACATGCAGATCTATGGTGGTAGCCACAGCAGCGAGAACACCGTGCCTGTAGCCTGCAGGCACCAGCAACATGGCCGAAACGCTGACACTTCGTACACTGTCTCGCAGTCTCAATGTAGTTGTACACTCGGTATTGTGTATAGCCTAAGTGTGCGTGTTCAGAAGCGCTTTCCGTGACAAAGACAATGCGGACGTTTTCTGACGCTCCTAGCCGCCTTACAGACCTGACGGGAGCTTTTTAAAGAAGGGCAGCGATCATGTATGCTTAAGGTTCACTGGAACTCCCTTGATGACGCCTACTGGGCAGTTGCTCGGTCGTGGCTCGTAGGCTTGTACAAGTACTTCTGCAATGCTTGAGATTTTCAGTACACGTTCGGAGGTGTCTGCATTACGGGTACCTACAGCCAGAAGATTCAGACGTTCATTTGGCCGTACTTGCAGTACTCCATCTAGAGCTGCTTCTTCGAAGACTGCTTTCAACGAAAGTGGCATTAATTGTGCGATAACATGCTCTGGGTTTTTCAGTGTGAATATAATGGTCAACATCGGCTTAGTTTTAGGTGTGGTTTCTGCTGACAGAGAGTTAGGCGGCATGTGCGACCTCTTCGATACGCGGCAGCGTTTGTTAGGTGGTAAATTGACGCGATTGGAGGAGGGTGTGGTAGCATCTATGTACGTAATAGTGGCAGAGGATTCAAGCGTGTCAGAAAAGTCATCATCTGAACCCTCAGGCAGATTGATGTCGAGACAGGACACGCGCTCTATGGGAGGGCCTTGGCCAGGTTGTAGCGAGAGATTCGCAGAATAAAGAGTATATCTCTGACCTGTAGCCGTGAGAGGCTGCTGCCCTGTGCCAGTGGTTGTCCCGATGCTGATTGCCGCCACTTCCATTTGATGTGCTTGGTCTGGCGTGGTACCAGGCTGAAGCCCAGGAAGCTTCGGCGGGTGCAGTACCTGGGGCACTGCACCTCTTACTGGGATCATGTCAGACGCTCAGAAATTCAGTGTGCAAGAGGAAGTGCAGCGGGGCACATAAAATAAGAAAAACTGCATGAAGACGGATGTTCGTGTCGTGTCTGTGATGGTCTGTGGTTTAAGTCTAACCTCTGCGCACTGAGAATCAACGTAAAAACAACCTAGTTAAAGCTCATCGACGACCAAGGACCAACCCCGCAACAACTTGAATCCGCTAGCAAAGGCCTGAACAACCTAGTTGCAACAAGAATAATCGTTAGAATTGTGCAGTTTGGCTGTTTAGAGGCTTGCACGACTGAGTGCAAAATTCACATTATTCCCTCGTTTTTTTCGTGCCCTTCAATATATGTATGAATGTATGGTGTTATGGGTGTCATGAGCGTCACCGTAATTGGTGATTCTACAAGCGTTACACGACTTTTCAATGAATGCCTGACACTTCAGAAGCCACCAAATTTGACTACCTGAATGGCTACCAAACCTGGGCCAGTTCACATGACTTTGGTCCACCAATCCGGGCCGAGTAGATTAGATTCTTTGTTTGGGGGCATAATAAAAGAAGAAGCGACCATCATAAGAATGTTGTCGTTTGTTCTGTTGTTGTAGCCGTTACTTCTCGCGATGCTTCGTCGATTATTATTTTGCGCATACCTTTTTGTTTCCAACTTCGAAAATGGTCGAACATGAATCAAGTTTTACGGCGAGGCTTCAACTCGTTCCTGCCTGGTCATCCACGTTGGGCCCTTGTGATGGGATACCAAATGTCCACTACCACGTGAAACCACCAGATGCAAGCTTTGGAGAGCGAGAACCTACGGTTGAAACCCGAACTAGAATTTCATTCTACCTAATCAATGCCGGTTGCCTAGCTGAACTAATTTCTTTTCAGCATAAAATCTTTCGTTCTGCTATGACATCCTTAGTGTTGTTTCTGCCATTGCTATAACGTCGATATAGTACACACCAACCATTGACGAAAAATTGCAAGAAAGTGTCTTATAAATAAACCAAATTTATTTTCCTAACAAACAATTTCATAAAAAGTGTCTGGTTCTTGCTCAACTCTCAGCTGTGTGTTTGTCGTAGATTCAAGGGTCTACTCTGCCGTTTGTTGTTTCGGATGACCCAGTCGTGGAGACCTCGACCTCTCGTATAGTGACAGTAGTTGGCGGTTGCCCTACCTGCTTCGCTAGCGGTGTAACACATTCAAGAAACTTTACAAACGCGCTTTACATCTTTTTGGCCAGTTCTTTTTCATAGTGCTCCTCCTTGGAGGGGCTGGTGTCGCTATCGAGAACCGTTGAAAAAATGGTTGTTCCAGAAAGAAAAACAATCACAGCATATCTACGGAGTCAATGATGAAGGGGGGAAGCATCCGTGCGTCCATCCGCCGCTGCGTCCGTTAGTGTGTTTGTTCGTGCGTCAGGCCGTCTGTCAGTCCGTGTGTCTGTCCATGCATCCGTACGTCCATTCATCCATCTGACTGTCTGTTCGTCCATCCATCCCTCCGTCCGCCCATCTATCTAGTGAACACTCCAGGTACCGCAACCTCACATCCTTTCAGCATATATTCATCATATACAAGTACCGCCATCCAGCAGACATTCTAAGCACTAAACGAGAGGTAGCTACTACGACGACAACACGGGACGTATGAACCACTACGTAAGGTGCTTCGCCTCTAAAAACTGTGAGCACTTCAGTTGTTACAACACAGCGTAGGCTTTCTGAGCGATAGGAAACTTCCTTCCCGTAGGAAACTCTACGGGAAGGAGAGTGTCGATGGTGGGGGAAGGTTCGCGTCCATAAAGAAGAAAGAAAGGTGAAATTCCAGAGGTAGACTGTGCCGCGGTGTTGTATGCGAACGTGATGAATGAAAGAATGTGATTCCAGTTTGTATGATCAGATGTCACACAAATAGCGAGCATATCGCCGAGGGTGCGGTTAAATCTCTCCGTGAGCCCGTTAGTCTGTGGTTGGTATGCCATGGTCTTGCTATGAACAACATGACATTCAGAAAGCACAGCCGTGCCGACTTCTGATAGGAAGGCTCAACCTCGGTCACTTAGTAGTTCTCGAGGTGCACCATGTCGTAGTATGAAGCGATGGAGGACAAAGGACGCTACGTCCCGCGCAGTGGCACTTGGCAGGGCAGTGGTTTCAGCGTAGCGTGTTAAATGGTCCACAGGGACTATGTTCCGCCGATTTTCATATGATTTTATCGGTAGAGGGCCATAGAGATGAATTCCGATCTGATCGAAAAGTTTGACAGGGCACGGAAGTGGCTGAAGCGCACAGGACGAGCGGAAAGGCGCTTATTTGTGGCACTGACAGTCAGGGCAGCTCATAACACATTTTCGAACAAAATTAGGCATTCTGCGCCAGTAGAAGCGATGGCGAACGCGTTCGTAAGGTTTGAAAACCCCGGCATGGCCACACTGGGGATCATCGTCAAAGGAGGCGCATATTTGCGATTGCAAGCTGCGGGGGACAACCAAGAGCCACTTACGAAATTCAGGGGCACAGTTGCGTCGGTGTAGCAGCCGATCACAAATGGCGAAATGAGCAGCTTGACGTTGTAGAGATCGTCATACCGCAGTGGTCGACAATGCAGAAATACAGTTAAAAAGGGAAGCGATCCATGGGTCCTTGTGTTGTTCACTGGCAAATGAGTCAAGGTCAAGAAATGCGACGGAGTTGGTACCAGTGGTTCCGAAGGCCAAGTCGGGAGGTAAAGGCGAATGGGACAGGGCGTCGGCGTCTGAGTGCTTGCGCCCACTGTGATAGATGACGCGAATGTCGGACTCCTAGATTTGCAGTGCCCACCGAGCTAGGCGGCCAGACGGATCTTCCAATGTGGCGAGCCAACAAAGTGCATGGTGGTCCGTTACCAGGTCGAATGGACGACCATACAAATAAGGGCGGAACTTGCGAAGCGCCCACACTAGCGCTAAGCACTCATTTTCAGTGAATTGGCCTCAGCTTTAGTGAGCGTGTGACTCACATTAGCGATGACGTATTCGGGGTATACCGGCTTGCGTTGAACGAGGACAGCGCCAAGACCAATCCCACTAGCTTCTGTGTGAACTTCAGTTGCAGCTGTTGTGTCGAAATGCCGAAGAATTAATGGAGATGTTAGCAGACTACGGAGCGTGGCAAACGCGACGTCACCATCAGGCGACCAGGATGAATTGATTGATTGATATGTGGGGTTGAACGTCCCAAAACCACTATATGATTATGAGAGACGCCGTAGTGGAGGGCTCCGGAAATTTAGACCACCTGGGGTTCTAACGTGCACCCAAATCTGAGCACACGGGCCTACAACATTTCCGCCTCCATCGGAAATGCAGCCGCCGCAGCCGGGATTTGAACCCGCGCCCTTCTGGTCAGCAGCCGAGTACCTTAGCCACTAGACCACCGCGGCGGGGCGACGAGGATGAAAGGTCTGCGTCATCCCGTAGGAGGTCGGTGAGTGGTGACATGATCTACGCGAAATTTTGAATGAAGCGCTGGAAGTACGGACATAGTCCGACGAAACTGCATAATTCTTTCAGTGTAGTAGGTCTTGGGAACTCAGCGACTGCTCGAACTTTTGAAGGGTCGGGTAGAACAGCATGCTTGGATACGATGTGCCCTAAGATGGACAGCTCTCGCGTGGCGAAGCGGCACTTTTTAAGGTTTGGTTGGAGCCCGGCGTTGGTTAAACACGTCAGAACCAATGGGAGCCAAAGCAGATGTGTAGGAAAATCGGGAGAGAAAACGACAATGTCGTTGAGGTAGCATAGACACACAAACCACTTCAGTCCACGCAGTCTGTTGTCCATGAGTCGTTCAAACGTAGCAGGAGCATTACAAAGCCCCAAAGGCATTACTTTAAATTAGTACAGGCCGTATGGTGTAATGAACGCAGTTTGTTGGCGATCAGCTTCTGCCATAGCAAGCTGCCAGTATCCAGATCGTAAATCTAAGGAGGAGAAGAATTCGGCTCCTTGGAGGCTGTCAAAGGCGTCGTCGATGCGCGGTAATGGATAGACGTCTTTCTGCGTCACCTTGTTTAATCGCCGGTAGTCGATGCAAAATTAAAACAATTCATCCTACTTTCGAACTAGAACTACAGGAGATGCCCAAGGACTGTGCGATGGTTGAATAACGCGACGACGTAGCATCTCTTCGACCTGGTAGTTGATTACGTGACGTTCTGCAGCAGAGACACGGTACAGTCTTTGACGCAATGGCTGGTGCGAACCGGTGTCAATGTAGTGCTGCACTGAAGTGCGACGCAATTGCGGCTGAGAAACGTTGAATGAATTCGCGAAGTGCTGGAGGAGATCAAGGAGCTCGGCACGTTCTTGAGCACTTAAGGTGTCGGGGATGGAACTTGAGAAGAGGTCACTCGGCGAGCATTTCAGTGGGGAAAGGGCATGAAGTTTGGTTGATGCCCTACTGCACGATTTGTCTGGCATGTTAAGAAATAGAGACGAATCAAGGTACTCCACTCGACCGAGACATTCGCCGGCAAGTAGCGTAAGCGGTGCAGAAAGGGGGTTGTGTACGAAAATATTGCTTTGGCCATTAGTGACATTAGGTGTAGCTAAAGGCAAGGAAACGGCTCTGCGGCTCATGTAAATGTCGGAAGGTGCAAACATTACCGTAGCATCGTTATGGTCATCGCAGCAGACAAGGACAACGGCAAGAGAGGCTGGTGGAATTTCGGTGTCCTCACGCACGATGAGTTTAGGCGACTGCTCAAGAGTTTTGTGCAATGGTTCGTCACACAGGTGCGAAAATTGAACTTCAGCGCGTGCGCAGTCGATGACGGCATGGTGATGTGACAGAAAGTCCCACCCGAGGATAACGTCATGCGAGCACACCGAAAGGACGATGAACTCGACAACGTACATAGAGCCTTGGATGAATATGCGGGCCGTACAGGTGCCGAGAGGTCGAACTGGTTGTCTGCTATCCGTATGAAGCGATAGTCATGAGAGCGGCGTGGTCACTTTGCGTAGAGAGTGGCATAGCTGGGTGGCTATGACAGAAACGACAGCGTGCACCTGTGTCGACGAGGGCAAAGGTAGAAACACCATCTACAGACTTGGTGACTACGTTAGCAGGTGAAGTGCGAGGACTTGGGTATTTCAACGACTGTGCAGTTCTTGCCTCTGGACCTGCGGCGTTCAGTTTTCCCGGTTAGAGAAAGCGGGTCGGGGACGCATTGGGGACAGTGATCGCCTGCGAGAAACCAGGGAGTGGGGAGAGTGAGTCTTAGATGGGAGCTGGGGTGAGTGAGACTCGGGAAGGTTTGTGTAGCCATACTGTGGTGAGGGATAGAGAGCAGGTAGGTGAATGGGCTGTGGGTAATACGGGAACAGCCGAGTAGCGTCGTGGATGGGTTGGAAGCGACGGCGACAATATCGTGCCACGTGCCCTGGAGTACCGCAGGCGTATCAGATCGGTCGATTGTCAGGAGTGCGCCAGGGATCGCTGACTCGTGGTGTGGCCCAAGGTGTCGAAAGACGGGCGGAGTTGGTAGCAAGTGAAGACATGGGTGGCAAATGCTGCTGGCGGGGTCTGCTGCGTACCACCTGGGCATACGTAAGAGGCGCGGATACGGGCTGCATAGCCAGCGCATGGGGAACAGGCATGAACACAGGCTGCAGGTGGGCGGCGATGGGAACAGCCTGAGCTACCTCTTCGGCAATAACGTCGTGGAGCGGTGAGGGCAGACGAGAGGATGGCGGCTGCTGCATGAAGCGAATCAACGACAGTTTCTGAGCTACTTTTTTACGCACAAAGTCTTTAATCTCTTGCAGGGTCGGTGAGTGATCGGGAATAGAAAAACTGCAGAGCGAGTCGGCGTGTGAGGAAAATGGCCGCGTCTGGGCGCGCTGCTTCCACTACTCGTCGAAATTTTGACATAAAGTGACAAGTTCCGCAACGGTGGCAGGATTACGGGCTAGCAGTACCTGAAATGCGCCGCCATTTATCTCTTTGAGGATGTGGTGAATCTTCCCCGACTCGGGCATGGCGGTATTCACATGGTTGCAAAGATCAACAATGTCTTCGATGTAACCGGTGAATGATTCCGATGGCTTCTGTGCGGGAGTCCGCAAGCGTTGCTCGGCCCTAGACTTGCGGACAGCGGGTCGGCCAAAAACGTCCGCAATCGACGTTTTGAAGATAGAGCACGTCTTAATGTCGTTTTTGTGGTTGTTATACCACATTTCGGCCATGTCCCTGAGGTAAAAGATCAGGTTAGTCAACCTATCCGCTTCATCCCACTTGTTGTTTGCGCTCACCAGTTCGTAGTTAGTGAACCAGTCTCCCACTTCGGTCTCATCAGCTCCGCTAAAGACCTTGGGCTCTCGCAAGCGAAGAACGTCGGGGTTGCTGGAGGATGGAGTGGAAGAGCCAGGTTGCGCGGTGTTTGTGACCATGATGGGAGGTAGCGTTCGGTTGCGCAGCTCCATGTTTAGGCGACGGCGAATGGCAGCACCCAGGTTCCGGCGACAGGGAATATCAGCACCCTCCACTAATTGAAAAGGAGTTTATTGGCTTGTGTTGCGACGGCGGCTGTACTATGGAAACAAGATCAGGACAGAGCAACGGTCAACCAGTCAAGTCAAGTCAAGTGAAGTCAGGATCCTTGACGATGTGGCGCATACCCATGCTGGGGGATCGGCCAAGAACCGGATAGTTTTCATGAATTTCTTGTTTATTACCAGATTAAAATTAAATCATTTCCTAGTTATAAAAGAAAGATGCAACAAGACAAATTTGATGGTTGAATTGTGAATAATCTCTAGTGTAATGCAATAAAGCGTCGTATTTGATTTATTATGAATTTTGAAATTTCAAAATCTACCGAACAATGATTTCAACACTTAAACCTCTTTGAACCTTTGACGAACTCCTGCAATGCGTCAACTATCTTCCCATCGCTGTGGCCTAGACACAAAGCCCCAAAAGAAAGCACATTTTCAGCATTTAAATCTATTCTGAGAAGGTGGCAAACGGCTCCTAAAGTGTTTTTACGTAAGACAGAGAATCCACTACAATAAAAGAGATAATTTATTTATTTATTTATTTATTTATTCGAGTACCTACAGCGCCCAATTTGGGCATTACAGTAGGGGGGAGGAGACAAAAACATTTGAGATTGATACAGGGTATGAATACCAATAACAAAACAAGTAAGCATGCTCAGCTTATACAGTGTGTACACATTCTCGGGAACACGAGGCAATCAAGGAAAAGTAAAACACAAACAGAAATGCAGACAGAAATTGGCAATTTTCATTTCAACAAAAATTGTGACAGAGCATTTTGAAATGAGGGTGGCGGGGTGGATACAATGTATTCTGGTAGGTTGTTCTATTCGTGTGTGGTTTTCGGGAAGAAGGAGTTTTTGTAAGTATTTATGCGACATCGGTATTCGCGAACTTTGCGGGAGTGATCTAGGCGAGAGGATACATAAGTGGGATCTTTAATGTACACATCTTTATTTAAACCAGTGCTACCAATATAAATATTATGAAATAGATTTAATCTTAAGAATTTGCGCCTGTCCTGCAGGAGAGGCCAACCCAAATGTTTACGAATGCACGAAGAGCGGTTAGTGAAATCATAGTTACCAGACACAAAACGCGCTGCTCGTTTCTGAATCCTTTCTAGCGCATTAGTACATATTTTAGTGTCTGGATCCCAAGCCACACAACCGTACTCTAAAATTGAGCGAACGTTAGAAAGATAGAGCGTTTCCTTTAGTTTAGGTGGGGCCTGTTTAAAGTTACGCTTCAGGAAGTTCAATACACGGCTCGCTTTAGCACCGACGTATTCAATGTGGTCGTTCCAGGATAGGTTGCTCGTAAAGCAAACACCTAGGTACTTATATTTAGACACAACTTCCAAACGATTGTCTCCAAGAAAGTAATTCGTATTTAGAATGTTCTTTTTGTTTGTGAAGCGAACGGTATTACATTTTGAAAAGTTAAGTGTCATGTTCCATGTGGTGCACCATGATAACACAGCATTTAGATCACTTTGTAGTTGAGCAGAATCTTGAGCAGACGTGACGTCACGATATATGCAGCAGTCATCTGCATACATGCGCATGCGGCTGGATACTTGTTGGGTTATATCATTTATAAATATCAAAAAAAAGAAGGGGTCCCAGAACAGATCCCTGGGGGACCCCTGATAAGACATCGACTTCAGAAGAATTCACTCCCTCGAGAACAACCCGCTGTTTTCTACCAACAAGATACGCTTCAAGCCACTTCAACAAAGAGGGAGGGATATTTAGAGCAGACAGTTTAAGTAATACTAAATTGTGTGATACAGAATCAAAGGCTTTTTGAAAATCTAAAAATACACAGTCCACTTGGCATCCATTGTCGATCGAGGCAGCTATATCATGACTAAATTCAATTAGTTGAGTATCGCAGGACAACCCTTTTCTGAAACCGTGTTGCGTAGTGCAGAAAAAGTTATTATCTTGAAGATGGGAGATTAAATTGGTATAGATAATGTGTTCCATCAATTTACATATTACACAAGTTAGCGAGATCGGTCTGTAATTTTTT
This sequence comes from Rhipicephalus annulatus, assembly GCA_013436015.1. Taxonomy (NCBI): domain Eukaryota; kingdom Metazoa; phylum Arthropoda; class Arachnida; order Ixodida; family Ixodidae; genus Rhipicephalus; species Rhipicephalus annulatus. Next base: position 54,647 of record WOVY01010380.1, read on the forward strand.
GTTCGCGTTTTGTCTCCAGCTTTGAAGATAGGGGCAACGTTGGCACTTTTCCAGTCGTCAGGTAAACAGCCAAGCGCCATTGATTTTTCGAAGAGCAAGACTAGAAATGGTACAAGTGAGGCAGCACAGTTTTTTAAAACATAATTAGGAATAGCATCAGGACCAGGTGCCGCATTTACCTTAAGTTTTTGTAGCAGAGCTAAGACTCCACGTTCAGTAAAACATATTTCACTCATTTCTGAATTTATTCTGACTAACTGAGGGCCGCTGGGTAGGCAAACTGATTGGGTGAAAACACTCTGAAAATAAAAATTGAATCTCTCAGCTTTGCCCTTTAAGTCTGCGCTGAAGTTGAGGTCATCTATAACATCTGGAATCGTTTCCTTCACAGCCTGCTTGCTTTTAACGTACTTCCATACTTCTTTCGGGTTATTTTTGATCCTATCAGTTAGGCGACCCAGATGCTCAAGTTCAGCACAGCGCATCTGTTTAGCAACACTCTTGTTTAGTTCTTTTAACGTTTCATGTAGCTCGCGTTGTGGTGTCTGGCGGTACTTTCGATACACGCGGTGCCTGCGATTAATCAAGGCCTTGAGGCTGCTGTTCATCCAGAGCTTACTAGTTCTACGCTTTGAGGAAAGCACCCGTGACGGAACATTAGTGCGTATCAGTGATAAAAGCTTAGTTTTGAACAAGTGCCATGTAGTATTCAAATCCAGGTTGGTAGCATGTTGTCTGAACTCTGGTAAAAACTGATCTAGCTCTCGGGAAAGAGAGACATAATCACCGCGATTATAATAAAACACTTTTCGCGGTAACGGATTCGGGCGGCGCACGATATCGCAACTTATTGTTCCAACAACGACTTCGTGGTCGCTTACATCTGGTATTGTTGTGACAGAAGAGATTAGGGTTTGGTCATTGCAAAAAATTAAATCAAGCACATTATTGCAAGAGGAACCTAGTCTGGTAGGACGAGATACAAATTGAAATAGCGAATGAGCGTTAATCATTTCACAAAAAGCAGAGTACAGAAGCGACGACGTGTTAAATTTAGGCTGAAGATGGACCCATTCGATGTTTGGCAAATTAAAATCGCCCGCCAAAATAACACGCGTTGCATCTAGAGCTAGTAAAATATTGCTAAGCTGAAACAATGACTCGGGGCCTTTCTGTGAAGGTGGCCTGTAAAACGACCCGATAGCCATTGCGGAGCCGTTAGCAAGGATAACCTTACACCAGACCGTTTCGCATGATGGGGTATTTAGGTTTATTGGCACGCTACTGATAGCACTGTGGACAAGGACGAAAACGCCCCCACCATGCACATTGCGATCTTTTCGATATGCCGTATAGTTCGGCGGAAAAATTTCGCTGTCAGTTATGGTGTCGTCCAACCACGACTCAGTGCCCACAACGACGTGTGGCTTTACTAGTTCAACAAGTGCACCAAACTCCTCCTTTTTGTTCTTGAGGCTACGGCAATTTACAACAATTATTTTAAGTTCCGTTACAGCATCTGTCTTTTCGCGCGATCGAGGTTGAATTCGTGGCTATCGGACATTGCACTTCACGCTATCACTAGCCGCGTCATACCTAAAAACTTGTGTGCCAATCTTGAGTTTATTGAAGTTCAGCTTGAAATCACCACCGCGTTCTCTAGCAAACTGGAGTAACTTTTTACGCTCCAATCTAACCTTTTCAGAGTAGTCTTCGCTGATAGAATAGTCGGTTCCCTTTAGTTTTCGCGCAGCGGCAAGCACCCGTTGTTTTTCTTTAAATGACACGTACTTCACTATTATCGGCCTGTTGTTTTGCTGTGAAAAACGCCCAAGCCTGTGGGCTCTTTCTATCGATGTTACAGAAGCATCAACGCTTAGTTTTTCGGAGCAAAAGGTCAAAATTCGTTTCTCAGATTCCGCCCACGTTTCACCAGCGGTATCATCAAGACCATAAAATAGCAAGTTATTTCGGCGTGATCTATTTTCTAGATCGTCTTGGCGTTCGCGCATGGAGGCAAACGATGCAGCAAGTGATTCAACGCAAGCCGTCACTCTCCCCACTTCTTCTTTCAAAGGCGGAACACATGATGCGCTGGCTTCAGCACGCTCGACCTTAGCCGCGAGATCAGATACGCTTTGCTTGATAGCTTGATGCTCGCAGCGTAGGGTGCGAATTTCATCAAGAATGTCTGACTGCCTCTGCAACATCTGAGGGCTTTGCATGATCGCAGAAAACATTTTTTGTTCTTGCTCCTCAGAAAGGGGGCCAGGATTCTGCTCGATATCGCCGGACAGCAGCAAAAGCAACCCAACAATAACTCCGCTTTCCGAGTAGTTTGTAACAACATGAAATAAATCACAAATAAGCACACTGACACATGTGGGATCTGACGCCAGCTTTCTAAACGGTTTTCCATATACACAACGATAGGAATAACCAACCTGCAGAAACAGTAGGCGTAAATGCCTGGCGTCCATGGCAGCGCCGGATCCCGGAGTGGCAGGTTGAGGTGCCTGCTTAAGTAGTATCCCATCCGGGTGTGACCAAGGTTGCCAGAGGATGAAACGATTGGCTGCCGGCAGCGCTGTCATGTCCAGTGGCGGGTTGCGATCCCAAGGGCATATGAAAGCGGGGCACACGTGATTCATGTCGGCATTCTTGATAGGAAACAAGCACGCTGAGTCGAAGGTGCCGCAGACGGTAGTCATCACCTGCATCAGCTGCAGAAACAGTAGGCGTAAATGCCTGGCGTCCATGGCGGCGCCAGATCCTCGCCAGATGTTTAGTTGACTCATTTACTCCACAAAGAGGACAATGAGGGGAGGCTGCCAGACCAGCTCTGTGTAAATAAAAATTCAGCTGTGGAATTGGACAGCGCAGTCTAGTGATTGCGACTTCCGTTCCTCGTGTTTGACATATTTTACTATTCCAATGGTATAACAAGTGCTTGAATTCTGGTGTGGCTGTTAGTGAAGGTGTAGAAAATTTCTCTAACAGTAGTTTCTTTCCTAATCTAGCGCCTACCAAGAATTTTGATGCCGGTAATATATCAATAACAGGCCCATTAAAGATGACTTGGCCAACGCATCTGCCATTTCATTCATATAAATGCCCTTATGGCCAGGAACCTAGACCAGTTTGATCAGATTGAGATGCGAGGGAACTAATGCTTTGAAAGCGTTCTGAGCATGTGAGTTCTCATCTGCAGTAAGGGAGGCACGTACTGATAGTGAATCTGTTCAAATTATTGTGGTTCTTACTGAAGCAGTTATTTTACGGCGAGCTAAAATTGTCGCAAAAAACCTGCTTCAAACATGGGCACATAATCGGGAAGCAGAATCAAAAAGGACCAGTCCAGGGCAGGAGAAAAAATACCAATTCCACATTTTTCTTTCCTTTGTGACGCATCAGCTGCTATGACTGCTTGTATTGGCGCATGTTCCAGGTAATCTCTTAATATAGCTTCTAAAAAACTGAGCGGCATCATTTTTGAATTTTTCGGAAATATATCATCAAACTGGAATTTAATAGCACTGTTATTGGTACTGATTAAAGGAACAGCAACAATTTGAACATCTACATCATCTAGAAAGCGCTGTTTAACCAAAATTTGTGGTATACGAGATCTCGGCCAGTATTGTCCAAAAAACAAGTCAGGACGGTCAATAAAAACTGTTTCTAAGCGCCTTACCGGCGATTCATAGAGCATAAGAAATGCCTGTGTCGCTAACAATTTAAAACGGGTCGCAAGTGAGGGAACCCTAGCTTCAATATACAATATCTTGATTGAAACAAGCTTGGGGAGACCTAAGCATAGCCTCAAGGCTTGTCTCTCTATGACTACCAGAGGATGTATCTTGTAGGCAGGTGCCCCCGCGTATAACACACACCCACACCCAAGCACCGGGCGAACGTATATACAGTACACTGAGATAAGAGTATTTCTCCGCATACCTAAGCGACTATTACTAATTTTGCCTAATATTCCCGTCGCACGACCTCCCTTTGCTGCAATGTTTTCAATGTGTGTCTTCCAAGACATTGATTGGTCATAGGTCACCCCCAGATATTTCACATTCACTACTTGAAGAATATGATCCAGGTGATTGGAGAGCGAAATGTGAAAAGGGTATTTGAGTGGAAATGTTAAAACAGAACATTTTTTGACATTTAACCAGATGCCGGCGACGATCAGCACGAGATGAGCGGGAGGAGCCCAGCACCCAAGAAGGGGTGATGTTGCTTGCCAACGATGCGTTTTCTTCTTCATGCCGCTTTCGCATACACCAATGGTGTTTCTTGTCTGTCTACTGCAGTGGCATCTAAGAATAAAATTGTTGAAATAAAAAACAGCCAGGCCGAGACGTCTACGGTCGGATGTCACGCAACTGAACGCTTTGGTAAAATGACAAGCATACAACGCACGGTGGAGGCACGATGGACGCACATTCATCAAGCCCCTTTTTGTTCTTTGTACAGACCGTGCTTGCCATCACCTTGATCCCCTCGTCAGGCGACACACGTGTCAACCACAAAGGGCCGGATGCGACGGAACGTATCTTCGACTGGCACATCGATACACAGAGGGATAACGCAGCTGACCTGGACATGCGCACCTGTACTGCACCATTCGGAAGACTACTGGCGGCACTCTCGTCGACGTCATCGTGTGCATCTGGTATAAGAACAGTCGCCGTAGCTGACTGGGCCAGTAGGCACGGTGGAGGCACGATGGACGCACATTCATCAAACCCCTTTTTGTTCTTTGTACAGGTAAGAGCCAACCGTTCAGTTTCCTGCTACAAAAGCAATAACGTGTGTCTTTTGCTTCTACCGTGCCCACGGTCACTGCTTTCAAATATGCTTGCCGTATATCATTGTTTCGTTGACTTGCTGACCTGTTGTGGTGGCGTAGAGGAAAACCCGGGTCCTAACACGGAAGAAATGCTCAGATCGTTAATGAACGATATGAAGAAAATTAAAGCGACCATCAGTACTAGTAGCATGAAGTGGAACGAAACAACGCAAAAGCTGACATCAATTGAAACGAAACTGGACGGCCTTTCGTCCACTGTGTGCGATTACACATCTAGAGTTGATGACCTGCAGAAGACGGTTGATCAACTAATTTTGAAGGTACATGATATAGAGAATAGAAGTAGAAGGAACAACCTTTTTATATATGGCATTACGGAGCCTCGGGGAGAACAACTCGAGTCGTTGGAAGAAGTTACTCAAAAAATACTTCGTGGTACCTTGAGTGTTCATGACGTTAAAATTGAACGTATCCACCGACTGGGGAAGCCGAATCCAAGCAAGGACCGTCCGGTTATTTTCGAGTTAGTGGACGGGAGAGACAAGCCGAGAATACTGAAAAATTGCAGGAAACCTAAAGGTACCAACTATAGTATTTCCGAGGAATTTTCCCATCGTATTCAGGCAATCCGAAAAAAAAAACAATGGGAAGTTACGAAGGAAAATAGAGAGAGAGGTGAAAAGGTTGCTTTTTTGTTTGATAAAGTAAAAATCAACACAAAACTGTTCAGATGGGATGAAGGAAGCAACATGATGGTTCCATTACACTCGGAATGACACGATTCTTCCCTGCGTAATGATCGGGTAAAAAAACGACACAACGCCACTGCCACCATGCGCCACGCAGAATACGTTTTCCATTATGAATACTATTGTAAGAAGTATTTTACCTAAATCTGCCGATTTGGAGGGCCTTCTTTTAGCGTATAACCCAGACATGACGGTAATAACTGAGACGTGGCTTCACGATAACGTTTCTGATAAAGACATCGTGCCAAGGTCGCATGAGATTATTCGCCACGACCAGGGGGCAAGGAGCGGTGGCGTCGCAGTTGTGCTGAAGAAAAACATTGAGTACACAGTGATATCTCACAATACCAACGTAGAAATGTTATGGATTCGTGTTCGCCTGGGCCAATACAGTGTTTTCCTTGGTGCAATTTACAGACCGCTGGATGCAGATATTTCAATTCTAGAAAAACTGCATGATTTCATGTATGAGCACCGTAAAAGCAATGCTAATGTCATCTTGTGCGGTGATCTCAACCTTCCAAAAATTAACTGGGACCTACTGTGTGTTCCGTCATCATGTCAGCATTCCGAGTTGATGCTTGATATTGCTTTCCTGTTTCGTCTGAAGCAGCTTGTGGATCAGCCTACGCGTGTATCAGCTACTTCTAGCACAGTTCTTGATCTTTTTTTTCGTTTCGGAAAATATTAGTGCTGTAGGCTATGACATGTCGTATTTTCCTGGGCTATCCGATCACGACATCGTCCTTTTTGCTGGTCGCATGCGAGTCTCGAGGATAAAGGGCGAAAACGTCACTAAAATTCCCTGATTTTAACTGTGCTCAAGATGAGAGTGTACTAGACCTTCTGGAAGAAGATTTTGATATTTTTCAGCATATTTATGCTACTGGAAATTCTACTGTCCAAGATTTGTGGATTCATTTCAAGGCTGTTGTTAATAAATGCATTACACTTATGTCCCTACTAGACAAAAAAAAAAGCGTAGTCGGCGGAATCCCTGGGTCACTCGCAAAATATTACAGTTGAAACGCCGTGCCAAGCGATTACATCACTCGGCTGGGAACAGAGGAGTGGTGTCCCTACAGTTACTCCGAGATGAATTGCGCACAAAGATAAAGCTATCCAAGTTCCATTTCTTCAACGTCAAAATGCATCAATTTTTGGCAAATGACCCAAGAAAGTTCTGGTTGCACCTAACGAATAAGAATGAGGCTATTAAAAAAATGAAACTTGATGACATTATCACCGATGACAGTAACTGTATAGGCAATACATTTAATGACTACTTTTAGTCTGTGTTTTCTCGCGCCACCGTTCAGCCCTCGTCATATGCGAAAACTAGTTATGCTATCCCGGATATAGAAATCAACGAAAGCAGCATTTTTTCGGCGCTACTCGAATTAGACACTAAAAAATCTGTCGGCCCGGATGGCATACCAAATATGTTACTGCGCAGATACGCCGAATGGTGCGCGAAGTATCTGAACATAATCTTTAAAGAAAGTATAAAGACAGCGGAAATACCTTTAGAATGGAAAACTGGAAAGGTGGTGCATTTATAAGACTGGTGACAAACTTAAAGTAATCAACTACAGACCAGTTTCGCTACTGTGCACTTGTAGCAAGGTTTTGGAGCATTTCATATTTAAGCATATCTGTTCTTTCGTAGAGGACAACAATTATTTAAGTAGTCAGCATGGTTTTCGGTGCGGTTTGTCCACTACGACGCAACTTATTCACACTGTAAATGATCTAATGGTAATGCTTGATTGATTGATATGTGGGGTTTAACGTCCCAAAGCCACCATATGATTATGAGAGACGCCGTAGTGGAGGGCTCCGGAAATTTCGACCGCCTGGGGTTCTTTAACGTGCACCCAAATCTGAGCACACGGGCCTACAATATTTCCACCTCCATCGGAAATGCAGCCGCCGCAGCCGGGATACGAACCCGCGACCTGCGGGTCAGTAGCCGAGTACCTTAGCCACTAGACCACCGCGGCGGGGCAATGGTAATGCTTGACAAGGGCGGACAGATTGACATGGTTTTTCTTGATTTTGAAAAAGCCTTCGACCGTGTGTCACACCGACATTTATAGTTAAAGATCCGATGCCTTTTTGACAATCGTCGGATAGTAAAGTGGCTCGACTCGTATCTTACACGGCGTAGGCAGTTTGTTCACATAGGCAATTGGGACTCAGAATTCGCATCTGTTCTTTCAGGCGTTCCTCAGGGTTCGGTGCTCGGCCCGTTACTCTTTTTAATCTATATTGATGATTTACAGATTACGTCACCAGTATGTTGCCGTTTATTTGCAGACGACTTCGTTGCATACATGCACATTCAGTCAGTGAAAGATCAACAAATACTAAACAACTTCTTAGCAGCTGTTAGCAACTGGTGCTCAACATGGCAGATGCGCCTAAACGTTTCCAAGTGTGTTCAGATGAGTGTTACACGCAAGAAGGAGCCGCTAGTTTGCACCTATAGCATCAATAATGTTCCATTAGCTTCAGTAGACCAATTTAAATACTTGGGTTTTCATATCAGTTCTACGCTAAGCTGGAGTGGTCATGTGCAATTCATTGTTTCCAAGGCTTTGAGAAAACTTTACATGCTAAGAAATCGCATGATGCATTGCACTGCTAAAACTAAGCTTGTGGCCTACACGACATTAGTTAGACCACTATTAGAATATGCGGATGTAGTTTGGGACCCGCACACCAAATGTGACATCGATTGCATTGAACGCGTTCAAAAAAAAAGCGCTAAGATTCATCTTCAAGTCTTACGGCAGGCACGTGTCCATTACTAACCTTAGACATTTAAGCGAACTTCCAACGCTAGAATCACGCAGAAAACTGCATCGACTGCAAATGATTTACAATATTGTAAACGGTAACATTAGAATGGGCTTCACTGATTACATGCAGTATAACAGCGCAAGGCCAACAAGATGGAAGCACAGTAAGACGACTGTAAGGTCACGAGTTAAAGCGAAGGCGTATCAATTTTCGTTTTTTCCTCGAACGATAGCAGAGTGGAACGAGCTTCCATGTGACATAGTCGGCGTATCATCAGTTCATGCGTTCACAAATGCCGTGCAAGATTATCTCTGATGTTATGCGCAGTTCTTGTCATTCTTTCTCTTTTACAGCTTGAAATGTATGCGGGTAACCATTTATTTCGCGGTATTCTTCTGTTGACGTAAGCTGTCTTTCGGTTCTCATGCTTATTTGTTTCGTTGGCCGTTTCACTCACGTTCTGAAATGTTGTATGCGTCTTTCGGGTGTTCAATCACTCGATCCTGTACGTGTTTTTGCTCCTGTGTCCTACCTCAGTGTATTATTGCAAATGCTGTTGGGCTTGTTTTTTATGTTCGCGTCTTGAGTTCACATTCGGTCGCATGTGTCGTTATCATTAGACATATGTGTATTTGTTCGGTTTTTTCATTTTTTATTTCGGTTGTCGATTGAAAAGATGCAATGTGTAACATTTTATTGTGATGTACCTACTCCTGCCATGGCTCCCAAAAGGCAGTCGGCATTATCTCATAAATAAATAAATAAATAAATAAATAAATAAATCAAAATAAATAAATAAATAAATAATAAATAAATAAATAAAAGCCGTAATTGGAACGCCTCTGCGCATTCACGATTAACCCCGACTTTTGCATTCCTTAAGCGCTTTGTTGCAGTGTATGCATATGGTGTACTTGAATGAGGCAGTCATCCGCCTAGCGCCAAAAGAATGGCTCTTTTTGCAATGAAGGCCAGCAAAGCTGGAGCACACCGTACTAGCATAGCGCCACCCGTTGGCGCCCTCAGAAGTAACTTAAGAGAAGCCTAAATACAAAGCCTCCGAGATTTGTAGTTGTAGTTGTCACGCTGGTCACGAAATGTATAAAAATTATTTGTAAATTGTATAAAGAAGTAGAGCAGTACGCCAATGAGCGTTAATTTTTGTTTAACGTCGTGACTGCTTCCTCTCGTGGCTCAGGTGATTGTGGAACTCACACACTGATAACGTTATGCTTCAGGGCCTCCTCGTTTGTTTCGTCGCATGACTTCGTTAGTGTGATAGCTAGGCCGGGGTAAATGTGAATTGAATGAATGTCATTGTGCTTTTTATTCGTTTTGAAATAAAAAAAAAGTAAGCAAGAAGGTGATCTGGAACTCTCTTCTGCGATAGGCATTCGGCGTGCTCGGGCTACGCAGAAGCAGCATAATTTATCTCAGTAATGCATCCGCATGTGCTGAATGTGGTTCAACTTTACAGATACTTTTTATCGTGTTATGAGACTAATTCACTCGAAAACTGCACAAAGGTCGGCAATGCAATTTGAATTACGGGCGCTGGGCACACCATTTGATAATGGCGACCACTGGTTGCGTCATCACAAAAATGACCACCGCTGTCCTATCGTATTGCTGTGAAGACGGCAAAATGCCCAATTTCAATACATCATAACATTCCGGGTATGCTGTGCCAAAGGGAATGTTAACGACTTCAGTTACCTGAAAGGTCTAGTTATGATCATGTGCATCATTAGAGCGTAGGAGATGTTCGGCTATCAGTAAATGTGGGTACATGCACATCGATTTGGACTATAGCTGCCGAACACAAAAACACATTGAGCAGGCTCCATATATATCAGTGTAAATTGAACAATCAACTACATATATGTAAGAGCACACTGCACTTGCGTGTTACACCTATTGCTGTTACCCACAGATTAATGACGGTTTCCTAAAGAGGCATGCAAAACAGCCTTAACTTTTTACATTTCACTCCAGAGTTATATATTATGTTTCGTACCTTTTTGGCTTTTCTTTTGTTTTTCCCTGTGCACACTGTGGCTCTTTGTAAGTAGCGGTCCGCGCGCGTAGACAGTGGTTGCAACTGATGCCAATATGCGTTGCCAATATGTGATGCCAATATATGAGAAGTGCTGTACTTCTCAGCAGGATTCATTTCGTTTGTGCTGGTTCGTCATCGCCATGACTGATAAGAACAGTTCCGGCTTCCAGTGAGAATTCTTTGTTAAACTGTGAAAACATAACCACATTGTTTCTAGCGCAATGGTAACCGCCATGATGGAGCAGTGGTTGCGAAGTTTGGCTGCTGACTCGAAGGTCGTGGATTCAACGCTGGCCTTAGGAGTCGCATTTCAATGGAGGCGAAATCGTAGCAGCCCGCGCAATGTGCGATGTCAGTGCTTGTTAAAGGTCACCGAATAGCCCAAATTTTCAGAGTTCTTCACTACGGTGTCTCCTATAATCACATCGTGGTTTTGTAACATGAACCACATATAATAATAATAATAATAATAATAATAATAATAATAACAACAACAATAATAATAATAATAATAATAATAATAATAATAACATTCACATTATAACCTGTTATTATTATTATCTCGTGCAATGGCAACGTTAGCTGCATCGAGTGGTATACGTCTCACTTGTGAAGCTTTTTGAACTTAAACACGGCCTCACAGGTTCTGCAGTTGTAATAATTACGAAGCTCAGAACTTGGAGGACACTTGAGTTTCGCGATAAGAATAGAAGGCGACAGCGTAATCGGGGCCCACGCACATCGTACTTTTGATTGGTAGCCTAGCTTCAGTTCTCGGCGCAAGCCTGAAGTAAAGAATGACTGTGCGTGTAATAATCGGCGTTTCAAGTCTTCCTGTTGAATACCTACTGGAAGTAGAGTTGTTAAGCACCCACTACGCCCCAATTCTTCCTTTTGCGAATGAGTGGAGAGCTCACTACGCGTTCATAAGGGAACACATGAACCTACGCACTTGTTTTTTTTTGTGTTGATGCTCTGGAAGCTGATGATGAAATATATCTGAAAGCCTTGCAGTGGGAGGGCAATCAAAACACGCTGAAGGCAATATAAATGCTTTTACGTCTCGTGCGATTCTAGGCTTCTGCCACGCAGTCTTAGATTTATTAAAGAGACTCTTTGCACTAGATGTTATTTATGTACTGTTTCTTTCGAAGCACTCTTAATCTGAATCATCGCCCTGTGGTAGAACATCTTAGCACGCGCATGGCTCGGGTTAGATTCTCACTCGAACCCATTATTTTTATTAAATGCATTGACAAAAACCTTTATTTCAGTCCTGCCGGACGCGCTTAGCGCCTAGCGGGCGTCTCCCCCGTAGGGACCGACAGGGAGTACCTGGCGGCCGCTTCGTGGGCCTGCTGGACAGCCCATTACTGGTCGGCGAAAAGTAAGCTCCTGAGGGACCTCTCCTACTTGTTTGAGGTAGAGTCGGGAGAAGTGCTTCTGCACTCCCAGCGCATGTGTGCGAGTGTTGCCGTGTGTCCATACGAGGGGCACGTGTCGCTGGGGATGCATCAGGATAATAAACGTGAAGCTTGGAAAGGTTAGGGTATGTGTGGGTCTGCAATAGGCGTAGGGTTAGCGCTTGTGGTGTGTTAAGTTTTGGATGGAGGGGGGGGGGGGAGGGAGAATGAAACGTTCAAGGTAAAAGTGCTTTGTTATATCATTGTACGTAATGAGTGCATCCTGATCGTCTTCTACTTAGTAGAGATGGGGTTGCCCTGTGGCGGCGTGGTCAGCAAGTGCGCGCGCTGCATCATGGGCGGTGTCGTTGAGGTTGAATGAGGCACCCGGCACCTGGTCGAGATTGGCGGGGATTCAGATGGCAGTGTGGTGCTTCAGGGCACTCGGGTCCACACTGCGCAGGATACGTAACGCCTGGTCAGAGATGACGCCAATTATGAAGGATTTGATGGCCGGTCTGGAGTCGCTGTAGATGAGTTCCCGGTTGCTGTGGAACATATCAATAGCTATAGCTACTTGCTCAGCTTCTACCGGGTTTCGAGTGAGGATTGTGGAAGCTAAAAATCTGCTGTGCGTATGATACCATGATTACAGCGAAGGCTCGGTTGTTGTGATAGGCAGCGGTGTCCACGAACGAGACGTTGTCCGCTTCCATGTCTATGTGCTTGAGAATGGCGCTCGCCGGAGCAAGGCGCCTGCCTCTGTTGTGTTTGGGGTGTACATTTCGCGGAATCGGGGCGATCATGATAAGGTCGCACAGAGAATCAAAGTCAACTCTGGGGGATCCCTAGTTATCGAGGATAAGAGGCCGAGCTCGTGCAGAATATGGCGGGCCGCCTTGGTGGTCGTAAGTCGGGTCAATTGCACACATTCCTGAGCTTCGGCGATCTCTTCTAGCATGTTATGTACGCCAAGCTGTAGGAATTCGGGAGCTCGAGAGGTGATAGGGAGGCCAAAGGCACGTTTATCACCTTGCAAATAAGGGCATTGAGTTGATCGCGATCAGCACGTAGCCATTTGTGTATAGCGGCGACGTAGAAAGTGACACAAAACAAACGCATGTACAAGACGCAACAGGCTCTGTTTTTTGAGGTTATGGTACCGGTAGGCTACTCTACGCACGAGTCGTATGACGTTCTCAGTCTTAGTGCTGAGCTTCTGTACTGTTTGGGTGTTGGTTCCACGAGACTCGATGATCATGCCAAGGACCCTGATGGTGTCTGCCCTGGGGACTGCACGAGCATCTCTGGTGTGGAGGGTGATATTGTGTTCCGCCGGAGGTTTCCATCCTTTGGACTTCGCACCCCGGCGTTTGGGCAAATATATCAACAGCTCCGACTTCGCGTGTGAGCACCTGAGACCGGTGTGGTCGAGGTAGGACTCGGTGGTGTCGATGGCCTCTTGCAGGGCAGACTCAGTGAAGCCATCCGGCCCTGTGGAACCCCCATGGCTACATTGTCCGCATAGATAGTGTTGCTTAGCCCGTCAATATTCGATAGTAGTTCGGAAAGCCCGATCATCACAAGGTTGAAGAGTGTGGGCGAGAGGACGGATCCCTGAGGAGTGCCCCGCTGTCCGAGCTCCACTTCTTCCGACACTAGGTCTCCCACGCGGAGGATGGCTCTGCGTGGAGAGAGAAAAGAGCGGATAAAGTAGTAGAATCGATGCTCCAGACCGAGGTATGCTATCGCTTTTAAGTTTGATGAGCACGTTATGGTATCGAATGCCTTTTCTAAATCGAGACCGACTGTTGCACGAGTGTCCCGAGTGTTTCCGTGATCTAGAATTTGATGCTTCATGAGTAGCATGGCGTCTTGAGTGGATAAGCCTGGTTGGAAGCCAATCATGTGGTGCGGGAGGCATTCGTTATCTTCGAGGTATCGACCAACCCTGTTGCGGATGTCGTGCTCAGTCACCTTGCCCACGCACCACGTCAGAGATATCGGGAGTAGGATATTATTTTTAAGTGTGAATACATCTTATAAGCGACCCCAAACCATCCACCACCGTCGGCGGCGTCCGCAGTCTTCTCTCTATCTTTAAAAGAAAGAGGACTTGGCGGGCCGCAGCGCGACGCTCTACCGAATAAGCCCCGGACGCGACGCTGATATCGGTTGACCACATGCTGAACAATTACTCGATGACGTGTCTGTCTCTCGAGTTTCCGACCACGATCAACGGTGGCTTCATAGACTTAGCATTCAGTAGGAACTGTACGGTCCGCTCCGTCTTGCCGGATCCGCTCACAGTACATTTCTCGGATCACAAAGCGCTGGTACTAACCGTGAGCTACAACGATAACACGAATAGGTGCTAATCTGTAGTGTAGTTTGTGTGTGTGTGTGTGTGACGCGCTCGCGATGTGTGCATTTAATGCATCGTATGAAAATCTTGAAGTGTAAACAAATAGTACTTCGTATATAATGTATCTGTGTACAAATGCTTCATGACAAACAACACTTGAATTCATTAATTACACTTTAATCATCATCATCAGTAATAAAACTCCCGAGCATTTCCCCGAGGGTGAACATGGTTAAGTGCGAATGCACGGGGTGATGCTATGAGGGGAAGTAAAGTCAAAATCTGTTGGCATTCGCCAGTGAGTTAACGTAAACTCCCCCCTGTGTGATCAAATTGCGATTCCCAGGAACCATTACACCATAAAGGCACCATAGTGTGAATAATAAATATAATAGTGCGAATTAATAAATACCCCTCATAGCATCACCCCGTGCATTCACACCTAACCATGTTCACGCTCGGGAAAATGCTTGGGAGTTTTTGTTATTTATTTTACTTGCGTCTTTCTTGATAATGAGTTTATACTCTAAACCAACAATAGAAATGCCGACCCCGACGCTGACATTCCTGCGAAACGAGTTTTTTAACGCTTGGGCAGTGATAACAGCAAAATGGACAACAAGACGATCGAAGGAAAGCGAGCGCTGACTTCCAATTAAAGTTTATTGTGAAGAACAAGTGTTTTATGAAAAATGCGAACGTGCGATTGAAACCACAGCATGTGAAAGAAAATGTATTTTTCCTAAACACGAGGCTAAGCCTCTCTCTGTGGGATTTGAAGGTGCTCGAAAAATTCGCAATTTTTATTTGGTACAATAGAATTGAATTGCAGTTGACGCATCACCAGTTTTTTAAAAGAACAAGTCCAATGTGTTCTTCTGATTTAAAATAATCGCTTTTGTGCCCAGATGTCTGCATATTTAGAGAGAGATACTTTAGAAAATTTCTATCAACCTCAGATACTTGCGAACTATACAGCTGCAATGCCAAAGAACACGAAGTCAAAGTGTACAGGTAAGTGTACACTTATTTGTCAGAGTGCTTTTGTAATATGGTTTGTGAGAGTTGACGTAGCATACGATTGAAAATTGTTCTTATTGTTTATGACGACCTACTATTCGAAATATGGAGCACGAAGGAAAAGAAGCAAGGATGATGCCCCCAAGAGCTGGTGCTAGTGTACATCAAAAGGGGAAATGTTGGCGTTTGTCATCTTTTGCGTATGTCACAAACGCCATTAATCCAGTTGCAACATACATAGTAACCACAGATGTCCTTTTACGCTGTAAAATACTTTTCGGACTCGCAGGTCCTAACGTCTTTTTTGTTAGGTTTTCTTTAACAAACAAAAATTGAGAGCAGAGGCATTTGGGATATGTGGAGAAATGCCTAGAGTCTGCAATGGTAAAGTGCTGTTCCCGCGGCAGAATGCTTTCTTAAAGAATATAGGGCCCCCAGAGTTCATCTGACGCTGCACAAGGCACTTTTTTCTATATACCGTATTTGTTGCTACCTTATTATTAAAGGAATCCTGTTACAGGGATTAAAACATGCATACAAACTTGCAGTTGCATGCAGTTGTAAAAACCATCTTTATTCACTGCTCATTAATGACATACAACGCACACACACACACACACACACACACACACACACACACACACACACACACACACACACACGCACGCACGCACGCACGCACACACGCACACACACACACACACACACACACACACACACATACACACACACACACAAAGACGTTGAATCGGTTTCCACCCTCTAAACAGCTCATAAGAATGCTGATTTACAACGCATATTCAGCGAACCATTGCTTCGCTGTCACTTTGCAACATGATGCGTTAATGAGCTGCGGTGACATTTTTAAAGAAGCTTTGATTGCACTATTACATTACTTGTGGAAGTAGAGCCTTTGCCAAGAGCTCACAGATGCTTTACTTTTGAATGTTTATTTTGTTTTTTACAGGTACAGCTGCGAGCAATTCAATGAAACCCTTGAAGAAGGTTGTACACTAGAAGTAAAAAACCCAAGCAAGCCTTTCCCAGACTGCTGTGAATGGAAAGTTTGCAGGCATTACTATTCAACATATTACCTTGGTTCTCACATTGCGCCTTCACCACTAAAATATATTTAGTGATTTATAAAGTTGCTACCATTGTCTAACAGAGAGTGCTATTACAAAATAAAAATATATCTTGAGCCATTTCACATGCCTTCTTACTTTTTTCTACTTACGACTAAAAAGTAAGAATACATGTTTACGTGCTTGACGCAATTATGAATAAAACCTTTCATATTAAAAACAATCAAAGGAGCTAGGGGTGTGAGCACATGAGGCAAACCCCATTGAAATTGGATAAGCTATAACGAAACTGCGGCTTAGGCGCATAGTGTAGCTATAAAATAACCACTCTATAGCCTGATTAGTGACAAGTTTGTTGTTCCGCGTAGCGTATAGTATTGAAACAAAAGTCACAATCTGCATACTCAGCTGCACAACGCGTTTGCGGCTGTGATCAGGAATGGACATCATGGTGCTTCCTCGGTTGTGTGGGGATGCGGATGAGTCGACTAGAAATTATTAGGCGTGAAGTAGCACCCGTCATGCGCTTCGTTTCTTTCTATGTGCCGAGATGAATCTGCGTTTTGCGGCACTCGAGTACTATTCTGTATTACATCCTCCTCAAAGGGTGTATAATTACAGAATCGGAAGTCCGGAAACAATATTTGCCGGATGGTTTAAAGAGGGGAACCTCCTAACAGGGAACGAATTTAGGCACATGCTATTGTGGCGCATAGCATCACTTAAAATAAAAAAGAAGGAGCGTTCATGAGGAATAACGGTGAACCACAAAGACATCCACAAGGAAATTTTAGTTTGTACCACGTGGACAAGAATTACGCTTGCCAAAAGGCTTTGTGTTGAAAGATTATGGCACCAATTTATTGATGTCGAGCAGGATTTCATTTCATACCAGCATGCAAGAGAATATGTTCCCGCGTATTTCTTGCTAGTGAGGTTCAAAACTACTGGAAACAATAGAGAGAAGTTCCGTCTTCTCGCTATTATGTACAAAATGAAAAGAATGCCAGACGCAAGATAAGAAGTTTTATGTGCAAAATAAACAAGATGGTAGCACAAACATAAAAACTGTTATGTGTTGCGTGCGTGCGAGTAGTGAGTGACAGGAACAACTGACAGAGATAGGCAAGTACAATGGCCACCCAGGAGGCGTTGAATACAGTGAATATGGGGAAAACAAAATTTTCATGTTATGAGTACACGCATATGTGCCATGAGTGGACTTGCTTGGAGTCTTAACATAATTATTATTTGTGGCTGAGCTTGATTGTTTTGAAGAAGTGTCACAGAAAAAAATTGAGGTAGCTACGTGCTACCGATGTAAGGACTAAGGATGCATTGTATCCGGTGGCCTTCTATAGCAAGTCTGAAACCTCAACTCGCCTCCGCTAATCCACGCTATGCTCTCTTTCTCTCTCCTGCTTCCCACGTTTCTCACTGTGACATTATTGCTTCTCATCCTCACTTACTTTTCCCACCTGCCCCTGCACTATACTACACTTTACATCATCATCATCATCATCAACATGATTGGAGTTAGACAAGCAGAGTAGAAAGGTGGGTTTTAAAATTAATCCGCAGAAAACGAAAGTAATGTACAACAACCTCGGAAGAGAGCAGCGCTTCGAGATATTTATTAGTGTACTTCAAGTTGTAAAAGACTATGTCTACTTAGGGCAGGTAATAACCGCAGAGCCGAACCACGAGATTGAAGTAACTAAAAGAATAAGAATGGGGGGGGAGCACATTTGGCAAGCCCTCTCAAATCATGTCATGTAGATTGCCACTATCCTTCAAAAAGAAGGTATATAACAGCTGCATCATGCCGGTACTTTGCTATGGAGCAGAAACCTGGAGACTTACAAAGAGGGTTCAGCTTATATTGAGGACGACGCAGCGAGCACTGGAAAGAAAAATGGTAGGTGTAACCTTAAAAGACAAGAGAGCACAGTGGATTAGGGAGCAAACTGTGGTTAAGGATATCATAGTTGAAATCAAGAAGAGGAAATGGACATGGGCAGGGCATGTAGTGCGTAGACAGGATAACCGCTGGCCATTAAGGGTAACTAACTGGATTCCCAGAGAAGGCAAGCGTGTTAGGGGGAGACAGAAGGTTATATGGGCAGATGAGATTAAAAAGTTTGTGGGTATAAATTGGAAGCAGCAATCACAGGACCGAGTTGGCTGACCGAACATGGCAGAGGCCTTTGTCCTGCAATGGACGTAGTCAGGCTGACAATATATATATATATATATATATATATATATATATATATATATATATATATATATATATATTCTCTGCCCATTCATTGTTTTCTTTCTTGCTAAGAATGGCGCTACTATGTAGGAGCAGTGGTGTAGCGATGGGTTAAATCCTAACAATAACTAGCGCCTACAGTTAAGACTGCATGAGTGCGTTAACATGGAGAAGGCTTCAGTACGGAACAGCATGCGTTGGCAGCAAGGCAGTTACTGCTATGATTCTGGACACATCAAATCAATCTACCACGTGTCGTTGAATTAAGAGCGCAGTCGCAACACGCAGTAGTTCTTTCCACACACCACTTACAGTTCAGCCGAATTTTCCGCAGCACAAAGCACGACAGAAAGGCGTGCAGTTACATCAGTGCGCGATTCTCGCGAAAGTGATCGTGTTGGACCAGCGAATTGCAAGGTATAGTCGGAAGCAGAATGCCTTCAGGCATTCAAAGCGCTCATTTCTGTCTCTCGCCTTTCTGAAGCAAAGTGCGTGAAAACTTACCGGGCTGGCAGACACAACGGAGTGGGTCAGAAAAGTTGGCAGCTTCATGGAAGCATTTCTACACCACGTTGCCTTGTTTCAGGTGAAGCCAGTCACAGGCCCGCAAATAGCGTATCCCTAGCCACGCAAAATCACCTGTTCGGTAACCCGTCTTATAGAAATCCTTTTTAAAGACGATGATCTTTCTTGGGATCTTCGACACAAAAATTTGTCTCGCTGTCTGTATGTATGTATATATGTATGTTTGTCTGTACATTTGCCTCCTTGTTCCTAACATTACTCTAAACGGCACCAAACGATACCTCAAACGGCCTAACCCATCCGCAGCGCCCACCAATATTGCTCAAGGTCTGGCGTTCATACATGTGCGATTGTCAATTAGAAAGCAATTATTAAGCATATCTGAGGCACCATAACAACACGTAAATATTCTGTATGTGTGTATTTTTACTAGAAAAGGCATACATTAGTAATTCTAAGGACCGTAGCGCTTATCACGCTGCGCTGACGATGGAACGCTTGCTCTAAAAGGCAAGTGTTTCCAACGGTTTGCTAAGACGACACGGTAGTGGCACCTACCTGTCGCCTTGCGTTCTACACCATATCGCCTCCGAGATGGGCGCGCACGCCGCGCACTTTGTTTTCTAAAATAGCTGTCAAATAGCGCTCATGTATTACGTGTGACGTGGCTTTATGCGCTTTATTGCCTCCGCTACACGCTCGAGGCTCTCTAACGCCACGCCTACAGAATGCCATTCAGCAATTTTATTGCGCAGAACATCAAATAAACGTTTTGTTCACTTTCTCCAGACGCAAGACTATCGTCTTTCTACGACATTTGCAGTGTAACATGCAGATATGGCGCAACAGTTATGGCATCACATGTATTGATTGTTATCTGTGGTGATAGCGGCATATACAGTGCACTGTGTGCTGCTCTTGCGTTCGTCAATTAAGCTAGTACAAGAGCTTTGTGATGGTCGTGCAGAGTGCTTCATCACATAACATGCATGTAAAAGGCACACATGCCGGTTTAGCAGCAATACACCATGTAAAAACTGTAGCGCTGAACGTGAACCAAAGCCGCAAGTACCTCCAGAAAGACGCGGTTTATTTTCGCATGGTGAGCGATTTCTGTCATGCCCCCCTACACGGTATTTGTTTGAACCTGAATCGTCTACTTCCGCTGTTTGCCGGAAATAAGCTGCGCGTTCAGACGACCTCTAGAATACGCAGTTTTTTTTTCGCTTCAGCAATGTTTACAGCGTTCTGTACTACTTCCGGCAAGTCTGCAAAACTGCAGAGTATTGAAATAAAATAATGATATGAGATACATCTGCATGATGTGCCATTGTATTTGCCGCACATGTTGCCGGATACGACGCGTACGCTCCAGTTTCGTCGACTGCTGTTCCCATAACGATCTATATTTTGGTGTGAGCAACGTACCAAAGCTTATCAACCACGTTTTCATGCCTCGTTTTTTTAGAGCACTTGCTGCAATTTTGAATTCGGTGACCTTGATTATACGACAGCTGCAGTGGCTTTCCAACACCTCGTAAACCACATGGGTACAACCTCTTTGCTAAACAAGTGACACTATGCGGACTGTGCTCGTCTGAGCTTTTGGCCTGCTTCTAAACTAGTGTAGGCAACATCGGGATCTGCGTGGACTGTACTGAGAAGTATGACCGAGGCATGGACGTCGATAATTGCTGTTGTGCTGCTATTGTCCGTAGCATCGACGTTACGAGGAGCTCCGACCACTTACGCAGAACTTCCGTGGCGACTCGGAGGTATGACGTGTCCGTATAATTGGCAATACAGACAAATACTTCACTTTTTTCCCCCAGTTCACTGGGTCGACGCCTTGTGGTCCTCGAATTTTCTGTATGCTGCCTTCATGTTTACAAACCAGCCATATTTTGTGATAGGAAAGTGCTTGGCTCTCTCACACTTTTGCATGTTCGTGAACCACAGTGACGTCAATGTTGGGATACAGCTACTTCTACTAGTGAAAGTTATTTTCAGGAGCATTACAAATGAACAGCTAGCTTGCATGTTGTTTATGTATTCGATGAAAATATCCAATCTAGGAAAGTTATTAAACAAACTTCAGATGATAATAAGCTCTAGGAAGCTGAAAATACGTTATTTTTATAGTATTAATTGTATCGTAGTAATCGTAGCACAGATGTGAAGAAAGTAAAGTAGTTGAAGAGACAACTTGACGCTTGGAGGGAGCAAACGTGCAATTTTTGGATGGAATGTTCGAGGCGAGCCAGCGGCTACTAGCCGTTCGTCCTCTTTACATTCTTCGATTTACTACAACACACTTCATACGGTACTAATAACTTACCGTTCACTTCCTTGACCTCATTAGCTCCTGGTTTTTATTGAAGGCGTTTCGAACAAAAGAAACCAGCTATCATATTTACCTTCCTTCTTTTAAACTAGGTATTATAATATATAGTTATTGGGGCTTGGCATCTTCAAAGTATGGTACGAGTAAGAGAAACGCCATGAAACAAAGTAGGAAAACAACTTGAACAGTAGTCTGGGTGAACTTTAGAAGTATTTTAGCATGGTTTCATATATTTGTTTACTCATATACGCATACCTAACAGTCTCTAAGTGAGTATACCACGCGAGTGGAACTGCACAATACTTTTTAGGAGGGCACAACAAAGAAAATCAATATTAAAGCTAAGCATTGCGGAATTGAATAATGTAGTAGATGTGGTGTAACACAGCGCTAACATTGCATTGATAAAATAATTAGTGTGTACCATAGAAATTTCGGGAGATTTCTTGATACCATATTGAGAAATGATATATCGTAATTAGCATGAATGTAGACGCATTCACGAACGGAAGTGTTGACCGTGATAAATGAAAAATAACGTAAAAAACGCTGAAAGTTACATGACTGTGTCTTACTGCCATGACGAAGGGTGCCATAATTAAATTCATACAAAGGAAGCGAACGGGAAAAAAATCGGTCATGGTGAACAGTCACTCTTTCATTTGTTTTGTGGCTTCATCCTATCAGCGAAGTGGGCAATGGAAAAAGCGGTATATTTTGAAGGAGACATCGTACTGCCGGAAGGTCAAGCAACCACGGTAAGCACTCGACCTCCCACTGAAAGTTTTTCACGGGAGCATGTTATTTGAAAACTTTAAGACAGATAGTATCAAGCTAACCTAAATGTTGTACCACGCCATCAAACCGCTGTCAGTAGAATATGCAGGATGATCAAACTTAAGTCTACAAGTTTGCTGTAGGCGTTGAGATAAAGACTACATCTACAGTAAGGTGGTAACTGCATAATAATGGAAGCCTGAGTGAATTGGCATGCGTTCATATTGGTTGATACAGCTCACGAGACTACGAGGATGGCATAAAAAAACATAGACAGGCGCTGGCTCACAATTAAAACTCACTTAAAAAACACGCATATGTACATATATACTGGTGAATTACAACTTCTACCAAAAACAAAAAAGCAAACAAAAAAACTTATTCGTAAAACATCCAAACAAGTCACATGCGGAATAAACCACACCTTAAAATATACAGAGCGCAAGAAGTATCAAATTTTGTTATCATGCTGTAAAACATTGGCCAAAGCGGAAAGTTCATCAATGTTTGTTTAGTATGTTCAGCAGTACACTCTGTTTGGTATTACAGTACAGTCTGTTTGCATGCGATTTCTGTTTCGGTTTGGCAAGCGCATTCATACGAATGTTTTCGCACCAGCATTTATTATATTATTGAGGAATTGAGGAACAGCGCTTTAAGAAATAGGTTAATATGGCTCTAATACTCAGAAGTCTTGAGATATTTATGGGTGCACCAGAAAAGGAAAAATACGTGGTATCGTTGCTGTGCTCTTCTATATATTTCATTACAACGGTAATATGCCAGAGGTTCAAACGTGCGTGCAAAGCGAGCACCATACAGTAATGCTTGCCTTTGTTTTGTTTTTTTCGAAATGAATAATATATCTTTAGTTTAAGGAACACAGCGAGCAGCTTTTTGGAAACGGTGAGATTTATTTTTCAGGAAAAAAATGGTGCTCTTGAGCAGAAACTTTGATGATTGATATGTGGGGTTTAACGTCCCAAAACCTTCATATGATTATGAGAGAGGCCGTAGTCGAGGGCTCCAAAAGTTTCGACCATCTGGGGTTTTTTAACGTGCACCCAAATCTGAGCACACGGGCCTACAACATTTCCGCCTCCGTCGCAAATGCGGCCGCCGCAGCCGGGACTCGAACTCCCGACCTGCGGGTCAGCAGGCGAGTCCCTTAGCCACTAGACCACCACGGTGGGGCGAGCAAAAACTTTGTGATAGGATGTGCAATGCAACTGGCAAAAAAAGGATGTCCTAAATTTCGGTGAACACAGTGTCGGTGTCACAGTTTTTCTTTTTCTGGAGGGAATAATTTTCTTAAAGCACTCATGTTATTTTGTTTGCGGAAGAGAAGACATCAACAGGTCACCGATATGGCAAAGGAACTATGTCCTAACTTTCCATTAATACAGGGTTAGTATCTTAGCCACGTTCACGAGCACGTATGAGGTGGGTGCGTCACGTTCGTAAATACAGGTGGTTGAAACACACTGCGCGCTCAACCAAGAACGCCGTTTTTTTGCAGTCCGCTGCCTTGTACGCAAGAACACGCCTGTTTCAGAGACGAAGCTTTGTACTGGGGATTGTTTTTATTTTCATTTATTTATTTGTTTATTTAATTGTTTGTTTGACAATGCTTGATTGCCGTGGTGCAGGAGATGAAAGGCGACATTATGAGTCACCTGACTAGGTCTCTGACAAAAGCACTCTGTCGACGCAAAGCACCAAGAACCACTCCCGCCGAGGACGCCTATCTGTACGGTGTTACAGTACACGACGTTTAGCGTGACTATCATCAACGTTATATAAACAACCAAAATATCGACCATGTGCAGATCGCTGTTTAGAAAAATATTCATTGCTCTTACGTACAATTTTGAATCGCAATATTGATTTAATGCAGCTGGTCATTCTGAAGGCTGGGAGGGGGCTGGTGGTAATTTCAAGGTGCCTTTTATATTGAGATCCACTTGCATCGATACTATCACTCACACACACATCTTCTTTCTCGGTGATTGCACATGCGGGGAATGACATGATTGATAACGCACCTCTGTCTTTTTGCCCATAAGCTCGATGAACACAGAACACTTAAACAATGCGCACTCATGCTCGTTCACAAGCTTCGACGCGAGCTGGCAGCAACAGAGTGACGCCACCGTGTTTTGCTGGGACGGGAAAAGGAAAAATGTCAGTATAAAACTAGAAACAGCAAAAACAATATTACCACACGGCATAAGTTTTCATAATAACAATGCGAATGATCTTGCGCATAACAAAGATGCTTGTTTTTATGTTTTGCCTTTGCTACGTACTATATAAACGCTAGCATTCGCGGACTACATGCTGAAGCGTAGCAATGAAGTGCTTGCTTTGGCTTCGTAGCCTTGGTTGTGCTGTCACGAAAAAAAAAAAACGGTTTCAATGTTGCAAGCATCGTACCCCAAAAAACTTCTGTTCTCCTCATTTACCAGCTTTTAATATTGAAACATGAAAGCGCGTTTCAAGTTCTCTTCAAGGGTAAGAAAAGTGTCGCTTTCGTTTTTCACATGAAATGATCGTACGTAAAGTACAAGGAAATGTATTGTATTTTTATTTAGCTCAAAAAACAATTATTTGAATATATTTTGCAAAATAAGAGAAGAAAACTGTAGAAAATGAGCGGTGTAATTTTTAAAGATATTGCTGTCCACCGATGCTATTAGGGCACACCGGTGGACCAAACGAGATGTCATCAAGAGCCTGTGTTTGTAACAATGAAATATAACTATATAACTTACGAGTTCTATATAACTTATGTAACAATGAAATGGTCTTGCAAGTTATTAGTACTGTGCATGGCATCAGCGACATTTGTGCGGGCATGAGACTAGGGATGTCATAGGACAAAAAACTGCGTAGAGACATTCCTTGTTGAGCGTAATACCCCAAATCTTGGGGCGCACTCCCGAGGGGTGAATGGCAATTGCGGCATTCAGTTTGAAGTTCGAACTTTTCCCGTGGCCCCGAGAGTTGAAATTGTGTGAGGGCGTCATGTCGAGAAACCGTTGTATGCATTGTACTTGTTCTCGAATTTGTCATACATGGCGAAGCGTCCTCTAAAAAGCCCCTAAACCACCAGAAGGTATAAATTTAGTTGTGGCGTTGTAGTTATGCCCGAGCCTACAGCGAACGCGTACGTCAGCTCCTCCGTCCACTTCTCCGAATGCCCTTGCTCAGTGTACCCGACGAAAACGTAAGAGACGCACACATGCCCCGCCGAGGGGGTATAGTGGCCAAAATGCTCGGCTGCTGACCCGCAGGTCGCCGGATCGAGTCTAGGCTGCGACAGCTGTATTTTTGATGGAGGCGAAAGTGCGTTAGTTCTGTGTGCTCAGATTTAGGTGCATCCTTAAACAACCCCAGGTGATCTTAATTTCCAAAGCCCTCTAGTACGGCGTCTCTAATAATCATATGGTGGTTTTGGGATGTTTAACCCCACATACAGATTAATCTATCAAAGGCGCACGCATCTGCTAGCCGAAGACGATGGGAACGCAAGCGTCTGTTAGTGGTTCACGGGCCTGGCGTTTTGTTGTTTGCCTACAAAAACCAAACCATCCCAAGGTCCAGCTTCACTGAGATAAATTGGCCCCTTATCTGTGACGCTTCACTGCAAATGTCGTCGAAACACGATAGCCTTCGGCCAGCCTGGGTGGCACCTTCTGGACAGGCTCTCAATGAACCCGATATCTACTCCACCACATGATTCCTTCGTTTCATAGCTGTGGCGGCAAAAACTTAGAGTCGAGCCTCTTCCTCGCAACATGGATCCCAGTCAACACACAGGCAGACGCTTAGCCTGAACACAATTTCTCTACAATTGATGCTCCAACACTCCTGGCGTGTTCTATGTAGGTGCATCAGGCCCAAATTACTCGGGACCATTTATGGCCACAGTGATTACCTGAGGGTCACCACATCGACGGCCTTTCGTTCCGGTAACCTGATGCAACTCAGTCACCTGATGCACCTGATGCCATTGCTTTGGCTGTCTCTCACAGCTCAGCAAGAGTGATCTTCACGAACTCGCGCTTCATGTCTTGCTGATGCCTGTGTGGTATCGTAGCTCTTCTGTCCGCAGGCCTTCTCGAGGCGGCCTTATGGCGCTTTGAACCTCACTTCATCCGCATAGTCTCGTCTCTTGGCCTGGTGGGTCATCCCGGTAACGAAGCGGCTCATACCACTGCCTGTGTTTCTCTCTCCCTGGCTGTTACCTCTTTCGACACCACGTCTCTCCCAGGTGCGTCAGCTCTTACGCAGTACGAAGAAATCTTTGATTACTATCGAACATCGGGCCATCTTTACCTAGAACATGTACGGGGTGTCTCGAAAGCGGACGAGCGACTTCTGAAACGCTTGCAGATGAACACGTTTTTGTGTCCAGTGACCACCCTGCAATGCCGGGTATACGCGGCTACTGGGCAAATTGTGGGTTGCTGGCTGACCCCCACCACATGATTGTGCATTGCCCTGCCATACCTCTTCCTTTTTCATCCCCCTTCCCTAACCACAAGTCAGGCTTGGGAGGAGGTCCTGCTCGGCGGCTCCACCCGGGACGCTCAGCGCTTCTTGTTGGCCCGGGCCCGAGTGGTGATGATCTTCCAGTAGGCTTCTAGAATAAAGAGACCACTAAAGGGCATTAGTGGCACGACCAGAAACTTTCTCAATAATTGGTTTAGGAGCGAATTTCCTTAAGGTATGGGTCATGCGTCTCCTGTATGTAGTATCCACGTCTCATTTCAGTCCTTGGAATGTTCGCTGGATGGTAGTATATGATGAATATATGATTAAAAGATGCGAGATCGCGGTACTTGGAGTGTTCAATAGGTTGTCGGACGGACGGACTGACATGCGGACAGACAGAAGGATGGCCATGCATACATACATACATACATACATACATACATACATACATACATACATACATACATACATACATACATACATACATACACACAGATGGACGGAGTGGCTGACATACAGACGGACAGACAGAATGACGGACAGTCGTGGCCAGCGGATGATTCACGGTTTGCCGATAACACCTTTCGGAGCTTGGCCCCCACTCATCATCATTTACTCCGTGGATATGCTGTGATTTTTTCCACCACTACATCTGCCAGTCATCTTTTTCTTGCATAATTGATTTTTCTTGCATAATTGATTAGATAGCGTCTTGTTTGCAGCAGAGCGTAAGAAAGACTAAGGTCTTTAGAAATATGTATCTATGTATTTAGTAGGAAAGGAACACACCACTCAATACTTGTGTAATAATGTTGCGCCTCAGGTATGCGTAGTATTTGCTTTTTGATAGATGATTTTCACAAGTATGAATGCAGTCGTCAGTTCAAGATTGCGGCGCGTTCAAAGTGCTTAAACTTTGGCCATGAGACTGTATAGGGAGACAGACAGCTATATAGAGAGACAGACATGCATACCAAAATGCCTGCGTTCAGGTACCCCATGAAAGCTTATCGTTTTTATAACCTGGCCACCTGACTTCAAACCCCCTGTATGTGGCGATATTATAGGCATAATAATAAATTGATGCTCGAAAGACATTTTGAATAACTTGCTCCACACGCATTCAATCCTGGCATGCAGAGAAATGCGGTGGCGACTGGAAAGCACCTGTGGCCCGGAGGTGTGATTCCCTACACTGTGGATATGTTTTTCAGTAAGTGAAAAGAGTACTGATAATATAAACTGGGAGCAGTACACGTCAATACATTTTAGCTGAACAAAAGGGCACCTACACCGCGTGTCAATTTTCTGCCATAGACTAAGGCGTATGTCAGAATTGGCCATGGATAATTTCTCGTGCTTGGCGTATCCGCAATGCAGCTGTGCAAGGCACAGCAGATTGAAATAATTTTGTGCGATCGCGACTTCCCTTCACAACTGAATAATGAGCCCTGCGCCAGAAAAAAAAACCAAGAAAGAAAGCTAAATAAAATCACTAGAAAAAACTATAAATATTATTGTGGAAGAGTTCTTTAGTTCACTAATACATTTATTTTTACCCTAACTTACCGACTTGGAACAAGGCACGTGGGTAGATATGACTCAAAACAGTTGCACCTAGTTGGATGGGTGCATTATAATACTGGGTGGAGATCTGTACAGCGACCACATGAATTGTAAAGCAAAACAGTTTTCGTTGACTAACATATTACATACAATGACATGGTGACTACCGCATTTCTTCCATCAGGCTGTTTGGCCCATTGAAGATTCGTTGCTCGAATAAATTGTAAAACACAATACTGAATCAACAGATAGTAACAATATGACGTAAATGTTCGGATTGTTACAATTGAGATGCATGCACAGAGACTAGGATGACAAGAAAAGCTAAATGTATTTGCTGCATAGGAACCAATAGAGCGAAAAAAACAAACAAAACTTGATGACCATTGTCGTGAGTACACGGGAACGAACATATCATCACTCATTATTCTGATCGTGGAAAGTGTTAACCTATATCAATATTCAGATAGCTCATGCGCTCGCACTTTTCTGAAAAAACAAAGTGACTTCTGGCATATTTCTGCAGCCTTGAGCGTATGTACTGCACTGGTCATTGAGGCTGTTATATTTGAATAACGGCTGGCACAAACAATTTTCGTACAATTTGTCTCTGCATGCAGAAGAATGGACGACCTGGCGCAGGCTTTCCGGCACCACCAGAAGCAACGGGAGGCCATCGGCTGAATAGTTTCTTTTATACAGCAAGCCATTTGAAATTTTAAAGTGCTTGTCGACGGAGTTATGTGCAGCTTCGAGAAAAGGTTTCAGAGTAGGGTCGCGCTGCTGCTCACGTTTGAAGCTGCTGGTATCTGGGAAGTCGGACGAGACAGAAACTAAATAGTCATCAATGTCATTGTCGTCAGCATTGGTGTGTACTGAAGGAAGGCGGGATAAGCAGTCGGCATCTGTGTGACATCGTCCGCTCTTATAGGTAACAGAAAAGCTGTACTCTTGGAGGCGCAACGCCCAACGAGCCAGCCGGCCAGACGGGTCACGAAGTCCCACAAGCCAGCATAGTGAGTGTTGATCGGTCACTATTGTGAACTGGCGGCCATGTAGATACGGTCGGAACTTCTGAATGGCGAAGACGACTGCTAAGCACTCGAGCTCGGTGACGGTGTAGTTCGTCTCTGCTCTGGTGAGTGTCCGACTGGCATATGCTACGACGTGCTGGCGACTGTTGCAGAGTTGGACCAGCACAGCACCAACACCTAGCCCACTAGCATCAGTATGAAGTTCAGTCAAAGCATCAGGATCAAAATGCTTTAGGATGGGTCCTGAAGTCAATAAAAACTTCAGCTGTTGAAATGCAGCCTCACATTTATCATCCCACAAGTACGGTGTGTCTTTATGAAGAAGGGACGTCAGTGAGGGAGGCAAGTTGTGCGAAGTTCTTAATAAATCGGCGGAAATATGAGCAAAGACCCAGAAAACTTCGCAGGTCCTTCACTGTTCGTGGTGGTTCAAAGTTGCGAACCACTGCGGTCTTCTGTGGGTCTGGTCGCACGCCTTCTTTATCCACGAGAAAGCCTAATACGAGGGCTTGACGTTCTCCAAAATGACACTTCTTTGAGTTTAAAACAAGGCCAGCTTCGCGTAAGCATTCAAACACAAGCGACAAGCGGTGGTTATGCTCTTGAAAAGTCTTGCCGTAGATAATCACGTCATCTAAATAGCACATGCAAATTTCCCATTTTAGTCCACGGAGTACTGTATCCATAAATCTCTCGAATGTCGCTGGAGCATTGCACAAACCAAAGGGCATAACGTTGAACTCAAAGAGACCGTCTGGTGTTACGAAGGCCGTCTTCTCTTTATCTGAGGGATGCATAGGAATTTGCCAATACCCAGAACGCAAGTCAACAGAAGAAAAATAGGAGGCAGAATGCAAGCAGTCCACGGCGTCATCTATACGTGGCAAAGGGTAGACGTCTTTTTTTGTGATGGCATTTAGGCGACGATAGTCTACGCAGAATCTCCATGAATTATCCTTTTTCCTCACTAGAATGACAGGAGCTGCCCATGGACTACACGATTCTTGTATGACGCCCTTCTTTAGCATGTCTTCAACTTGCTCAGCGATGACTTTCCTTTCGGAAGGCGAGACACGATAGGGCTTCTGGCGTATTGGTGGCGCTTGGCCTGTATAGATGCGGTGTTGCGTACGTGAAGACGGTGGCGTAACGGTAGATGTCTCGTCTTGGGCAAAGTCAAAGACTGAGGCGTAGCGTGTGATCACCTCCTGCAGCAGCGACCGTTCAGTCGATGGAAGTGACTTGTTAATCATACGGTCAATGCGGGCAGAATAGTCGCGGTACGAGTTGGCGGGGGGTTTCTTTACATCCACCGACAGTTGGAGTGACCGTATGGTAAGAGTACTTTGCTCTTGAAAGCTTGCCAATTTAAGTCCTGCAGGCAGATATATGGGCTGCGCGGAAACAGTCACTCGTAACAATATTTTCAGGACAGGAAGGAAAGATGAATCACGTCAGACAGTGGATGAACATGATCGAGTACCTGACTTGCCTGCGATTTGTTGAGCGCACGTGGGAGGAACACTATATCCACATTTATTCGGGTATTGGGTGAGTTTCTAACTTAATTCCTAACGAGGAGGTGTATATGTGGTTTCCCAAGAACAACTCAAGCGTGATAAATTATACTCGAGTCGAACATCCAAGACAATTTTAGGAAAGCCTTCATTACAAGGCCAACGAAGAAACTAGCTCTGCCTCGAGTGCTTTTGGCAACTCGCACAGCGACTCATGTAGAGCTACTCGAAATGCCACAACAGTGCTTTCAGACTAGAAACAAAGCTGGTAAAAATTGTCCGCCAAGAAGCGAGAAGCATTTCGATGCTTGGCCTGCTGAACGCATGCCTTGTACATTTTACGCAAAAAAAAAACAGGTCGTTTACAATAACCCCTGAATCTGCAATACCGAGTTATTACAGGCAGACAAGGCAGTTATTTTCTGTCAATAACTGTGACCAATATAAATGCTATTCATATCCCCCTACCAACATTTTTGAAAGACCCTCATGGTGCAGCTTTTTTTCGTAAACCTGTTTAATAACATTTTCAAGGTACTTGGTTTTACTATGACAGCACCACAGCTTCAGACTATTGTTCACATCTCAGCGAGAGGACAGGAGCGAATGCGCGAGCTACATTACTGTAAAGCCTTTTAGCTGAACAATCAAAATGATGTCTCTCTTTTATATACAAATCGACGGCTTCTATCAGCCGTACACCTTCATTGCCATGCCAGTCACACAAATTATGATAAGTAGACGATAGAAATCCTTGTTAAAGGTAGAGTTTAACTCTTGCGCTCTGCGAAGTAGATGCGATGCTCCCCGAGGGTGCCAGTCATGCCTAAAACTTTTTATAAGTAGCTTGAAAGGTGTTCTTGTTTCTCTTCGTGAATGGTAATTTAAATTCTGCGCGTGCTATGAACATATGAGCAAAAGGGTGAGAAATTTATGGGAGCAGCCTACTTTAACAAAGCGTTAGAGGATCATGCAGCCTCTCAATTACAACAGTGACAATAAACATGAATAACTAATAGTTTATGGTCAAGTTAAAGATGTTGCGAAGACGGAGAAAAACATGACTGCATGCGTTATCGTGATTGTGTTTTATTAACCCTAGAATGGAGTCTTTTAAAGAAATGTCAGACGTCTATATTACTCAGCCTAAGATCAGAGAAATGCTGCGTATGCATGCTAACTGCACCCGGCAAGTATCCTTTGAGCGAAGTATCTCAACTTGGTGAAAAGAGGTGAAGAAAGTAGGCCAGTCATGGGCTGAAAGCGAGCATGAAATGTATATAGCTTGTATGAAAGTTGCCATTCCGCGAAGTGACTCATATGTGGCGTTGATGCAGGCAACTGTGGGACTTGCTACACTTTTATGGCCTGGTATAGCTTGAGCATGATATGCAAGAGAATAAAGTAGTGAAAGCGAATAACACGGCAGTAGAGTAGTAGGAAATTTTATCTCATTATTCTCTAGGGTACTCTAGAAATTACACTTACTTTTTGGGTATAAAAATACAGAAAAAATATGATTTTGCTCATTAGAGTTGCAGACACTTAAGGTTGCAGCAAGATAATCTTGACTGTACGTTTGGAATGAGTCCTATTTTTTCATTTCTATGAGTCGTGAAAATTTAGAAAAATTAGTGCCTGTCAATCAAACGTGATCAGTGCTCCTTTTTCTAAATTTAATTGAAGTTGTACTACTTATATGTTAAAAAACGAAATGCTATTGCTTCGGCACGAACAATATAACCCACGCCAAGCGCAAGAAGCATATAGGGTGCACAGTTTTGCTTTGCCGTGCAATCTAATGGCGGTGTGCTTTATATAATACATAGGAAGTTCTTGGGAGCATGCATGTGCCTATTTATGTGCGTTGCCTCAGGGGTAGAACTAGCTGTTTCATTTCAAAGAATTCCGTTTTTTCTGAGACTCATGTGGCTGCGAAAGATGTCACTGTGGATATATGAGAGCGCGTAGATGTTTTCCGGGTGACTTCCGAGCCCAACATAGAAACTTAGCAAAAGGAGCAGAAGGTACGATACGATGCTCTCCACCAATAATAAAAATCATAAAACAAAACGAACGCGGTGATTGTACTTTTTGTTTTGAGCCGAGAAACAAGTTTTGTTTCGCCCAGCAAATAGAAATATCCTAGTTGTTGCACTGACTGAGGAACAACGTCACAATGTAGTCGTCATGCCCTGTAATCAAAAGGCCATCCACTAAAAATAATAAAAAAACTTGGTATTACTACCTAGCCTCTTCAGAAGGTGTAACAATTACATGAAAGGGGCGGAGTCAGCGTTCAAGCTGCGAATAACTACAGGATTTTCATCCCTAAGATAAAGTGGCACCAGCCCTTATTTATCCCGATCATCCGAATGGCCACAGGCAACGCATACACGGTCTGATACTGTGCTGGAGGTTACAGCGGATTGTTTACGCACTTATCATCCTTCAGAGCAGACCTTTTTGTGCTTTAGGGACTTGATAACGAGCCTTGTTGAACTTGAATTAGTATGAGGCACTCATTAGCGGCATGTTGTGCGTGGCGCAACTCATGCGGCTGCTGCAAAGAGTGGAGGACTCGGGCAGACGTCTGCGGCTGCAATAAAGCGTCTCTTCACCGGACTACAGTTCTTCCTTAGCGTTGCCACCAAGCACTCGAGTCATGGAGGTGACCCATTCCGAACCTTAAACACTTTCCCTCCTTAACTACTGTAGAAGCTAGCCGAGAACGAATTTGACTAAGAAAAAGTATCAAAAAATGTTGCCATCTATTCATAATTTCAGCTTCACAAGCAGCTTTCAAAAGAATTAAGGTCTGCAAGCACTCGAGTCATCGAGGCGACCCATTCCGAACCTTAAACACTTTCCCTCCTTAACTACTGCAGAAGCTAGCCGAGAAGAAATTTAACTAAGGAAAAGTATAAAAAAATGTTGCCATCTATTCATAATTTCATCTTCACAAGCAGCTTTCAAAAGAATTGAGGTCTGCTACAATAAATTAAAATTGTGTTGTGCGAAGTGTGTAGTCTTGCTTTTCATATAGCGCTGGTGCTTGAATAAGTTACATAGGCGAAGATAACTTTGGCATTCGTTTGGCGAGAACCTAGTTAACTCTGCATTCTTGCATTAGACCAGATTACCTGTTGCTTTGTCGAGGGCTAAGCGTACTTTCTGAAGTACAGTATTAAAACATCTGGAAAATTACCACGAAACTCTACAAAAATTTACATGTGCTGTTTTCCATTGAAAGTATTTGAATGTGCGGAATCTCATTAATGTCGTACCAATAGTTCTGGAGAGGATTTTAAAGGTGAGGTTTGTCATTTTGTAACATTACTTCATACCCTCAGCTGCTCACAGATTTCCTGTCATTTTCAACAGACACATGCGCGATTAAGAAAACGTCAACACAAGTTGAAAAAACATAGGTCTAGCGGTGCCAGTTTCTTTATATACTTCGCAATTTGCGGGCCAAATGAGAACGATAAAGAGAATGAGAGTGTGCTACTAGTTCTCACTGATTTATGCTTAATGTGGGTTGTATGTCATTGGCGGCAGGTGCTACTCCTATGTCGGTCGCATTGGAGGCCAGCAAGCTCTTTCACTAGGCCGAGGATGTCTATTCGAGGGCACAGTCGTCCACGAGCTGCTGCACGCAGCGGGATTCTACCATATGCACTCACGACCAGACAGGGACAAGTATCTGGATATACTATGGAACAACATAGATACCGGTAAGCATATTCTCTCGAGCAGACTGAGTCGTGGGTAGCGTTTTAGAAGGAAAGATGAAACTGTGCGCAGGGCTCTAGGAATTAATAAGCTCTTCAACACCCCACGAAGAAGGAAAAGCGACAGTTGGCGTCAACACGAAGTAGTCCAAAAAGTATAAGTGTCGTCATTGTGACGTCACAGACCACAAATGTGAGTTAGTCCCAGATATGCAAAAGTACGCCGAAACAGCCGTGTTTTGTTGCGGCGTTTGAAGGCAGGGTCGAAAGCGGGGCCCCCTACGAGACCCCAGGAGAAAACCATCTCGTTGGTGGTCACGGGAAGGGGAGAGGGAGAATCAGCAAATGACTCATTGCTTTGTATGTGTCGCAAGTATAGTAGTAAGGTTTGCGTTGAAACTGCAGAAAGCACAAAAGCCACTAAACTCACTACAGCGGGCGTGCTTGGACAAGCAGTGACTTCCTAGATTTTTCTGTAGCGTAGTGTATCCTTCATCTAACCACCAAGCATCCAAATCAAGCACGTTGTTAAAGCACACTATTGAAAGCCGCACAGGTGTGGCAATCAACACCATGGTGGCTCTAGACTGTACCTAATTACTGTATTCTAATACGAAGCCTTGGTGTCCAAGAACCAAACAAATAGCACGTAAGTGTTTAACACCATTAACAAGAAGTTCGACTAAAGTTTCCTGCGCGTAGAAGCAGGCTTACGTTTATTCTTTCAGGAAGGCCAGTCATGAAATAAATATTCGATGTGGAAGCTTCTGACATTGTATAAGAATTTGTTACAATCAATTACCATCCTGCACAAAGCGACTACATGCCGTCTGAATGTCAGCATCTACTCTGGGACTATAACAAGCCCTGTTTATTTCAAACAGAATACATCGACCACTTCGATAAGTACCGCGCCGAAGATGATGATCCGATCCTGCCATTCGACACGAACTCGGTCATGCTTTATTCTGCGGACGCGTTCGCTCGTCATCCAGGCCTTTCGACTATGAAGGTGAAAGGCGGAAGTGATTTGCCTGCCGTCTACAATAAAACAGGACTCAGTGATATTGACATTCTGAGCATCGGTATGTTGTATAACTGCTAAAGGTGATGACATCATGAACTTACGCCACACCAACACTACTGTACCTAAAATATGAGAATAAATTGTTTTGGTAACTCTTCCTGAAAAAACGTCTACATTTTTTAGCATATGTTTGATCATTCGAACAGTTAGGTCGTCTTTAGTTTGCACTTATAAGTAAGCTGGCTCATGGATCTCGTCACTTTGCGGAAATAACCTTGTATGAAAGCTTATTCTTGCGCCGTAGTTTTTCTTAGACGAACCTAATAACAATATTGTCACGGGGTCGTTTTGGCGTGGACGGGGAGGAGCGTTGTGGCGCAGTGCAGCGGCGTAGCTCATAGCTTCCGGCTCGGGCAGCGGTGCGTGGGGAATTTGAAGCGATTGCCGGACTTCTTCTCGCACAATGTCGGCGATTGAATCCACTTGAGGCTGCACCGAAGGCAACAGTTTGCGCAGCTCTTCCCGCACGATCGTTCGGATCGTTTCACGCAGGTCGTCGGAGTCACTGGCTTGGGCAGCAGCGCATTCCGGAGTCAGGCGACGATTATACTGTCTGGTGCGCATGTCCAGGGTTTTTTCGATGGTGGTCGCCTCGGATACAAATTCTTGGACGGTGTTCGGTGGATTCCTCATTAGTCCCGCGAAGAGCTCCTGTTTGACCGCTCGCATGAGGAAACGAACTTTCTTTTCCTCAGGCATGTCTGGGTCAGCGTGACGGAATAGGCGGGTCATCTCCTCTGTGAAAATTCCAACCTTTTCATTTGGTAGCTGAACCCGGGTCTCGAGTAGAGCAGCGGCCCTCTCTTTGCGAGCGACGCTCGCGAACGTTTGCAGAAATGTGCCGCAGAAGGCATCCCACGTTCGGAGCGTGGACTCTCGATTCTCTAGCCAGGTCTTTGCGGTGTCTTCCAGGTAAAAGTACACACGACGGAGCTTTTCTTCGTTGTCCCAGTGGTTGAGGGCGGCCACGCGGTCGTATGTTTCTAGCCAGGTTTCCGGGTCTTCAAACGATAAGCCATGGAACGTTGGTGATTCCCTGGGTTGATGAATGACGATCGCGGGCTGGGACGCTCCGGTTGTCATTGTCGCTGCAGTCGAGGTCATGGTCTTGGTCTTCCGCGCCTTGTCTTGTAGAAGGCCGTACTCCGGTGGGAGACCTTGCTGTCGGCGGCTTGTTCGCTGCTCTTGGTTGGCGTCGGAGTCTTCTCCGCGACGGGGGCTGGGTTCACGGCTTGACGGGGGCGTCCGGTACATGAACGAAGCAGCACCTCCACCAGATGTCACGGGGTCGTGACGTGGCCGAAGACAGGAAACTTCGTGTTGGGTTTAACTGTTTATTTGGGTGAACCTGTGCCCGGTAAAGGGAAAGTCTAATTACAGCAGCAGTCTTGCACAGACAGCAGTCTCGGACTGATAGCGGCGAACGCAGCGTCGGCCTTCGATCAACAACTGACAAGCGGCGAAGCGTGTCGGCATTTATACTCTTGCTGTCGAATGTTCTAGCGTAATCGCTGGCGGTGGCGTAGGTTCCAGAACAATCTGTACCGTTCGCACAGTGGGCGTAATCTTATCGAAATGATCTACTACAGTCCGGAACCTTCTCGAAAACTGCAGGCGCGGTTTGCGCTGAGAATCGTGTGGTGTTTCGGAACGATAACAAAAACTTGGGAAATGGAACGTGGCAATATGGGCAGTACCAGCGCACAAACTGACGGGACGAAAAGAAGAGACACAAACAAGCGCTGACTCTCAACTGAAGAATTCATTGAAATATACAAGCTATCTGAACACATAGGATAAAAACACATAGAACATCTTATGTGTTCAGATAACTTGTATATTTCAATAAATTCTTCAGTTGAGAGTCAGCGCTTGTTTCTCTTCTCTTCGTCCTGTGAGTTTGTGCGCTGGTACTGCCCATATTGTATCACCAACTAGCCCAACTATCATTCCTGTCTAATAACAATTCTGATTATTGGCGTTTGTAAGTATAGCAGAATATACGGTGCATGTATGATCTCGTTGTGTTCTCTACCCACCATCACATCTCTCCTCTGTTTGTATTGATTGGGCACTAGAGTGATGATAATAATATGTTGGATTTAACATTCCGAAACTATTTACCATGTGAAATGAGAAACGTTGTAGTGGAGGGCTCCGGAAGCCTTCTGATCACCTGAAGTTCTTTAACGTGCACCCAAATCTGAGCACACGGGCCTACAGCATTTCCGCCTCTAACAAAAGTGCAGCCGCCACCGCTGGGATTTGACCCGCGATCTGCGGGTAAGCATCCGAGAGCCTAAGCCACTACACCACCGTGGCGGTGTGACACTAAAGTGAAGTAAGTATATTTACAACAAATACAACTTTCTAAGAACATAATTTTCAGTTATTATGCGATAATAAATGCGTCATTAAAGTTCGCCCCATCAAAAATCATTTACTCGATCTTCGCGTCGCAACCCCAACGAAGTGTATCGGTGGGAATCAGCAGATTAAAGAGGTAATATTTTTTTATTCCACTAGGTTCATTCAACAAAAGTTTTGGATACTTGGTAAGCCCTTATAACTTTCTTGGAATGCAACCAAATTTATATTTAGCTACAACAATTATGAAATGACTAGCCAACGCCGTCAAAATATGAGATGTCATCACGTGTTGGCGCGATAACTACAATGCTATTCATGTTTTACAACTACAGCTGTATATGGCTCGGAGAAACGCAAAAAAACGCCTGGCATTGGCGTCATGAGTGGTCTTCATTGGCTGTGTTATCAGTTACGTCGTTGACAGCGTCGTACCCAAGCACGCATGACATTGGCTGCATTGTGAGTGTCGTAAGTCATCCATCCTGTTGCAGCCATGGCCCATAGCACGCGTTAGTTTCTCTCGAAAGATTTCACATGGGTACGCCACGAACAGTTACAGAAGAGCACCGACAGTGGACGTGAGAGATCTCGCATTCGTCGGGCCGATGGTGTAGTCCGGGCCCAAAAACAGGCCCGAACGGCCAGTTGTCGGCAACAATTGCGTACCGATGATCCGGCAGACTTTGAAGCTGCGCTAAATCGCAAGCATGAATGCAAGCGCCGGTGGCGGATGGATCCTGCAAACCACACCGCTGACTTAGCTTGCGATCGCTCGCCACAACGCGGTGTTGCCGCGTGAATGATGATTGCGGGAGCGCGTTTGCTGTGGCGAACGCCGGCTTGCGGCGGGAGTTTCTCCAGTGGCACATTGGCTTTGCTTGCAACCTTTGAGACCGGATGCGGGTATGGAACAACCACTGTGATTAACGCATTGCGAAACGCATTGAACCACTCATTACACTGCTGCGTGACCGTGCTCATGCGAGGCAGAATGTGTGGCATGTGCAAAAATGAACACTCTGGTAAACCCAAGTCAATCATGTGTCTATTCTCAATAGGAAGAGCGAATATTGATTAAGTGGTATGGGAAAGGCTAAAGTCAGTCATTTGGTTTGCTTGATTGTACTTAAATGGCGGGAAAGTATGTTGTTGATTCATGGCGCTGACGAAGCATAAGTTAGTACAAGGTTTGTTCGCGTAGTTGTTTAGGTACTCTTTTTGGCTACTTAATTAGGTCATTCTGGTTCACGTTGCAAGCACGTAGAGTGGCGTCATCAATAATGTTTTCGGGACAATTTTGTTTCGATAGGAAATGCTTTAGGAATTCTGCGTGTTGGTCCAATTGCTGTATGTCAGCGCATATTCTTCAGTACCTGTAGGCTTGAGAGTATGAAATAACCTTTTTACAATGTTTTTGAATGGCTGCACTTGAAATTCAGACGCATCTGCTGATCTGCAGACTTTTTGTAAAAGTTTGTTGATAGCCGGTCATTGTTGACCGAAACAGTGACGTTCAAGAAGTTAATGCTTGTTTTGGGAATTTGGTGCTTAAATTTAATCGATGGGTGAAGCTTGTTGAAATCCCCTATGAAAGGGAGAAGAATTCCCTTGTCGTGGTTCCATATTATAAATATGTAGTCCAAGAACCACCTGTGATAGAAAGGCTTTAAGGTGCACGCCTCAATGTACAAGGTTTTAAATAATGCCACGAACGTGATCGCAAAGTTAAGGCCATTTTCGTGTCCATGGCAGTGCCACTAACCTGAAGAAAGTGCTTGCCAATGGTTTCAAAATGGTTACAATTTAGCACAAGTTCAAGAATGTAAACAGAACCTCGCTACTGACACCAGTCGATGAGTCGAACTTTACATATTCAGAAACCATAGCCATTATTTTGTCATGGTGGGGTATGCTAGTTTACAGTGAGCATACATCCGTGGTCACAAGAAAACTACACCGCCTGGGATGCTGAGACTTGATGTTTCGCAGATGAAGTGGTTTGGATCTTTTAGGTAAGATGGAAAAGTTGGTGGGGTGTCTTTTATCAAAGAATCCATGATTTCTGTTATGTTTTGTGTTGATGTGATGTGACGAAACGTCCGGTAGTATCTATGGAACGTTTCGAATTGCCCTCTTTGTGTATTTTGGGGACCGACTAGAATTGATCGGAAACGGAATGGGCCGGTAGCTTTGCTAATAACACTTTTCTGGTAGTTTTCTTGTTTTGGCAGAAGCTATTTCGGGTTGATTTTATCTCAACTTTAAATTCAGGAGTCGGGTTCGTTAGAAGTTCTTTGTAGAGGTTTGCGTGTGATAGTTGTCGTTACCCTTCTTTTAGGTAGTCCGACGTGTTCAGAATTACTATGCAGCCTCCTTTATCAGCAGGTTCGATGGTAACTTCAGCGTTTTTTCGTAGTTCATCGAGTGCCCTTTGTTGTGACTTTGATAGGTTGTTTCTAGATGGCCATTTTTTTTCATACGCTCTGATGATATCTTTTTAACCACTAATATATACATATTGAGGTGTTTGTCTCTCTGCTCACTTGGAGAGCAAGATTTCTCACCACCAATCACTCTATTCTCGTCTGTGCAGTTCTGACTGATTTGATTGATAGGGGGGGTTTAACGTCCCAAGACCACCATATGCATACGAGAGATGCCGTAGTGGAGGGCTATGGAAATTTCGACCTCCTGGGGTTCTTTAACGTGCACCCAAATCTGAGCACACGGGCCTACAACATTTTCGCCTCCGTCGGAAATGCAGCCGCCACAGCCGGGATGCGAACCGTCTGTACAGTTCTCCCGATTAGGAAAGTATGCACGGAGGCGGATATTACGCGCACAGTTATCGAGGTCTTGTTGGAGTTCATACTGATTGAATCTGCCGGATGGGTGATGAAAGGTTAAGCCTCTCGATAAAAGTTGTCACTGAGTGGGTGTAGAAATATATTGGACAGAATGAGAAGACTTTTCTGATAAGTTTTTTGGCTGCTCTCACCTATCACGTGGCACGGGAGTGTTTTCGTAATATTCGAGAGTCAGGCTGTTCTGATTAAGATTACGCTGTTTTATTAAGTTTTACTTTTTCTGCGAAGTCAGGCTGTGGTACGGGTCTTACTTGCATTTTCCAACTGTTATAAATCATACCTTAACGAAGACAAACTGGCCCTTTAAATATTTTAAATATTTTGTTTTCCCTGAATATATATATATGTATATGTATACGTATGTGTATGTATGTGTGTGTGTGTGTGCGTGT
The DNA here is from genome assembly GCA_013436015.1 of Rhipicephalus annulatus. Lineage (NCBI taxonomy): Eukaryota > Metazoa > Arthropoda > Arachnida > Ixodida > Ixodidae > Rhipicephalus > Rhipicephalus annulatus. The sequence continues at coordinate 95,925 of WOVY01010380.1, forward strand.
GTGTGTGTGTGTGTGTGTGTGTGTGTGTGTGTGTGTGTGTGTGTGTGTGTGTGTGTGTGTGTGTGTGTGTCTCATACGTGGCATGAAAGCACCGTTTGTGCCCAAACCAATGGTGTTCACGATATAAGAACTTTTTAGAGGGAGTAGTTTTTTTTCAATATAGAAAAATAATAGTGCAAAAAGTGCTTAAAACTTACAAGCACCTTTTTGTACACTCTTTTCATTATAAATTTTTACTATGTAGAGTGTACTTTGCCAATTAGGAAAAGTGGTAAAAATGGCGAAATAGGTAATTCGCAACTATACTTGCAGTATAGGCATTTTAAGACGGTTTGAAATGAAACTTCTTGCGCGCTGAATGTTCCTTTCTTCGCAGTCCTAATTACGCAAGGCATTATACTTTTTAAATAGAAGATCAAGCATGCTGCACGTTTTCCGTCACGTACTTCCAAGTACGTGCATTGATTACAGATTCCGAATTAGAATTTTTACGTTTAGTCAGGCAATATGAACATGGGGTCTGTCTTCTTTAGTCCAGCAGACTAATTGATGAGAACGTTTGAAACTTTGCTAAAAAGTACTTTTCATGTTGACCGAACTTTAATGATTGATAGTAGTTTTAGCAGCAGCTCTACGTACAAATTTTATGAATTACATTTGAAGTGACGCTGCTTCTGTAACATCCTTATAGCCTAGCTCGTAAAACAAAACCTAGAAAGTCGAGGCATTCTTCAACATACCTCAGACTCTAACACTATTGAGTGTTTGGGGAGTGCTCCTGCTATACAATACAAACCTTCATATACTTCGTGTACTTTCATCACTCTATCCTTACAATTATAGCAGTTCGCGACCACGAACGGCACATGTGTTGTCGGCGTGACATAGCATTTCCGACAAGAAAGTAGCCAGCGCCAGGTTTTCAAGAAAGGGAAGCTGAAAAAATCAGATGGCGATTATGGTTGTGTAGCAGAAAGACGCGCCAAATACTCAATTTTTTATAGTGTAACAAATAAATATGTTGGCGGGGGGGGGGGAACACGACATGTTTACTGAAAATTGCTGTCTGATACGCACGCATAATGAAAACTTCCTGAAGAAAAGTGTGATTACTTGCATACATAGAATGTAAGCATAGTAAGTGAACATATATGTACTAAAACATTTGTCCAGTGCACGGGAACACTGTGGGGCCTTTCAGAGCTGTGACATCACAATAGCAGGCAGCGAATTCTAACGCTGACGTTTAACACTCATCCGTTAGCCAACATGAGTGACACTTGGAGATGACATTTACGGGGAGAAATGCAAAATGAGTGCACCTGTTTTATGAAAAGCTCTGTGTTATCAGATTTCTTCTCATCGTTTAAGCATACTTTCTCCGCAGAAACTTTATTGTTTTGTCCTGTGGTTTTGTGGTCTGCCGCTTGAACTTTTGTACTTTTGTAAAGCAGAATTCAGCTCTTGCGCAGTTTCTCGGTGGCTTGTTTATGAAAAGTTGAGAGCTGGCGAAGCATTCGAAATGCGCACACATATCACCCTATTTAGTGCTTATGCACGGCCACCACAATTAATATATTGAGCCATACTAACGGTATGCAGCTGTGAATTACACTCTCAATTTAAAACGATGGCTCTTATTGTTCAGACTATGTTTGTTACATTAACTGCAAAGAAAGACCAATAGAAAGTTTACTTATTTAAGTTTATCGTTTGTACAAGCAACCTACTGTGCTGTACAAATGTGTTTAGAGGAATGATTCAACAACATTTTATTATTTCTACCCAAGAGTAGATTATATGATTTTATTAGCAGCGACTCATTTTCTTGCTTGCATGTGACCTAATATTATTACGTCCTGTGAGGAAGCCATCCTTTTAGAGGGAACATTATCTACGAGCTTACGGACAGACCGTGTCTCTCGGAAGCTTTCTTGGCCTGCTGGATCGCCCAAACTTGCTTGTCCAGGCCTCAACTAAGCAGCGCAGTCCACCAACACGCCCAAAGGTCTTCACTGAAGGCCTCAACCGCTGGATAGCAGAAATATTTGTTCATATAATATTTGCTGTTCACTCGTGTAATGATCGCCACCTGTTAACGGCCGCCCCAGCTATATTAATTTTGGATACAACCAAGGTTTATCATCTCAAGAGGTTGAAAGTTAAAAGGATTAAGATGAAATTCCAGCGGTTACTTTAAACTAAGTAGTCATTGATGTTCTTTGGACGTTTTTTTTTTCATTTACTGAAGAAATCAAGGTCTTCTGTAAAAGTTACATTCCACGAACTGCCCCGACATTCTAAGAGCAATAGCTTTTGCGATCAAGTACAGCTTTAGGTCCGTTCTAGAAATCGCCGGACATCATTTTTTATAAACAGATGTTGTAAGTTGAAATGTATTGTAATGCTTCCGGCGTCGTTTTTGTCACGGAGAAGCAGCGGTAAAAAGCATACAACAGCAAGGGTCTATAAGAAGAAGACTTGCGTTGATTCAAAAGAATTGCCAGATGCTCTATCACTGCTCTACCGACAAACAAGCACAATGGAGCAGAAACGCACCTTATATATATCACACGCATTCTCACAGTTGATGGGAGCAATGTTGTCGTCTGGCAGAGGTGTGTAGAACTGAATGTTGATGCAAATGAGCACCGGCGAAAAATGCTTTGGTTGTTTCAGTTTGACGAATGCTCTCGGTGTAATATTTTAGGAAACTTTACGGTTGGTGCAATTACAGCAATGCGGTGTGCGCAATGTGACAGTTCGGTTACAATGCAGTTGGGGTTTTTGCCTTTCAGGTCGTGTTCTTGACGCACCTTGTCAACAGTATAATGAAGCTTCATCAGAAATAAGTGGTTTTTACACGGCATAGCTGATAAAACCACTGCATCACGCGCCACGGAAAGGCGAAGGTGGTGCGGAGAGAGATATACCGATGGGAAGCGGGTCACCTCACTACGTTCACCGCTTGACCTAGTACCTTTGCCTCTCACGTTCCCGAAAGTGGTGTGTAGATGTGTACACAAAGCCAAATCGCCATGTTTGATAGAAAAGTAGAAGTTGGGGATTTATATTGCGCGTTTTCACTTCCCGCCAATACGCTGCCACTCGCTTACGTGCTCGTGCAGAGAGCGCGCGGTGCGTTGTACCACCTGCAGTGCGGCTTCATAATATCTCTGAGCTGGACACGCTAGACAGCGAATCCAGCAAAAGGAGCAAAGTTCGTTAGTCAAGTTTATGATGTGGAGTAGACGACGGAAGACGAGGATGCCCTAGTCACTGCGAAATTTGTTTCTCAGGTATTGCGTGATATTACCCTGTACGACGTGTGCCTCGAGGTAACTCTCATTTTGCCGACATTAAGCCGCGTACTCTATCGATGCTGTGTTGACGTTTAAGTAAACCATATAATTGTTGCTTTTACGTGGTATCTAGCAGTAGCAGCCGTGTACTGGCGTATGCAAACGTTGGGGCGTGATCAAAAATAAATAAAAACTAAAGAAATACGGTCATGACATTAAAATGTCCGAGAAGGTTTAGAGTCGTGTCCTCCGTGCCGTGGGAGCAACCCCCGCTGACGACACCGCGAAGTAGCCAGCTGAAGTTTAACCACAACGAGTCAAGCTGAAGTGCTCACCTTGTTTTTTTTTTTGCTTTTTTCCGGCTCTCGTGCCATGCTTGTTCTATCTTTCTCAAACGCGGCTGTGTTCATCGTCTGCGTCTTGCTTGGAAACTGATACAGCTTTACACGTGGAGAGCATCCCTTGGTGTGGTCTGTATTGTTGTGGCAGCCCACGACACATCAATACTTCGGACCTCACTGATGCTTCCGGATGGAAAGGCAAGTTCGCACAGCGAGCGTCTTGTTCATGGTGTGGACTCGTTTTAGCGTGCTTAGCGTGTGTCGCAGGCACTCCAGTTTCAGCGAATCACTGTGATTCCGCCTCGACCGCTTCAACGTCTCTCCTCAAATTTTCCGGAGCTTGTCGCAAGGGCCCGGCGCGGTGTTGTCGGCACTCCGCATACTTGAGTATTGGTTTCCTATAAGCTCATACTTGTTCGTACACAGGTGCAGGTTACTAGTGTGCACTAGTGCATGTTTCCCTGCGTAGGGGCATATGATGTGTTCAGATATGTGTTACTACTTCAACAACAACGACGGTTTATTGATATGATGGGTATTGGTCGCCCGAGATATAAACGTGCCTCTTGACGTCAATGAGGGTGAATCCACGTGAAACGATGCCATAGCAGCCAAACGTGAATAGACCATGAACCATAATAATTTACAGCACACTAACGTGCATTTCTTTGAATACAGATTTCGCATTGGTGTTTTGTTGATTGCTATGATGGAGGGTTCAAGCATGTTTTTTTTTCTTTGAAGTGGAGAAATTTCGCGAAACTCATATGCTGTGGTGTGATGGTGGGGCCCAAGTAATGTTATTTTCGACGTAAATAGCATCACAGCACATTGTGGGAAGAGATGTTCACGACTTCACTCATTTGGTGAAAGACAAGTATTTGTGAACACGCTTATTCTTAACATAACTCTGTAGCCTGGCGTTAAAGCTCATCAGAAGAGAAAACCATTGGAGCGCCCCAGCAGTTCATGCTGCCAAACGAATTAGGTGATCACCATTACATGAGTTTCACTGTGCCTATGGGCAGTGTGCACATTTGTTTTCATTTGTTTTATTCCTCTCTTTTGTATCTTAATCACCTCCCGACCTACATATCGAAATACGCTACGTATATATTCAGTCGATTAAAGAGGTTTTACAGTGCCCAAAATTAGCGAGGTTTATGAGTAGATCGCGCGTGCTATAGGAAAACGTTATATATATATATATATATATATATATATATATATATATATATATATATATATATATATATATATATATATATATATATACTCGACACATGCTTTCACTAAAGTGAACATTGTGATAAATCCAGCTACTATCTGGACTACCCCCTGTACGTCCTCAGTGTAATCGGTGGTGGTAGCGTCCGTAAGATAGCCCATTAAGCAGAAGTTCATATTTGTATCCAAGTCCGATAATGGTTTCTGTATAGCATTTAATGTATAAATAAGTTTAACTTGACACACATGCACAGGAACTTCATAAAAATGATGAGTGTTCCAAAGCTATAGGAGCTAGTGAGAAAAATAACATTGCCTAAAAATGCTTGTACAGTCTAGCTGTTTCTTGCATAAGGAAGGCTTGCTCAGCTTTCTGTAAACGCAAATTTTTGTTTAGCGATGGATTGCATGTCAGCTTTTGCCTAACCAATAAAAAGGGCAAGGAAGGAAGCGGCAATATGGTGTGCTTTGCTTTGCTTTGCTTGCCTTGCTTTGCTTTCTTTGCCTTGCCTTACTTTGCCTTGCCTTGCCTTGCCTTGCTTTGCCGCCACCGCCGCCGCCGCCACCGCCGCCGCCGCTGCTGCTGCTGCTGCTGCTGCGGCTACTGGAGTTTAATTCGTGAGGTTTGACGGCCAAAAGCCATGAAATTCGAACACCCGAAGTTCTTCAACGTGTGCCTCAATCTAAGCACACGGGCCTGAAGTGTTTTTTGCTTCTATTCAAAATGGTGCCGCAACGGTCGGTATTCGATCCCGCGACCTGAAGGCATACATATCGAAGGAGAAGAAAGGTCAACAATACGAAGCTGGAAGAAGTATACCATGGTAATTTGACTTAGGAGACATTGCGATGAAAGTGAAAGTCTAAATAGGTCGACGCTTGATAGAATTCACGGCGCTAACTAGAAATAAAGAGTGAAACGAACGCCTTGATTTCTTTCTTTTTCTAGGATGGCATGTAAAGGTTGAGGCGTCAATTGCTTACTTTATATTAAATGCTGAATGCACAATTGAAAGCGGTGTTTACAACATTCAGTGAAACGGAAAATGACTCCCTGGTAACTTAGCTGAAACTTACTATTGCGGATTCTATAAACAAAACGCGAATATCGGATACAAGGGTGATGAGCTGTCACTCTGCCAAAGCATTGCAATATTATCGCGTGCTCATTGCAGTAAAACTACAGAAAACTATATAACGACGCCTCATTAGTTATTAAAAAACTCACTTATATTAGCACATGCGCTAAATTTGTTGCTACGGAAGTGGATATTTATCGGTTAAGTTTACTAATCTTTTTGTGTTATCTACTCTGTTTTTTATTGTAATATTCTTGCAACACTGAATAAAACAGTATAAACGGTAAATCACAAACACACTCCGTTCGTTTTTTTTTCAAATTAAACAATTCCTTTCCTCACTGTAATTTGTTTGTTTAGGTGTTCTGCAGCTGCTTTCTGAGAGCGCAGCACACTATAAATTCTTGTTCATCGCCATATTCTGCAGGAGTCGGATGTAAAAAAAAACATTGAATTAAATAACTATAATGCTATCACGTAATGAGATAGATTCTCCGTATGAATGGTAATATGTGTCAAGCTATAAAATCATTGTTTCACGATTTATACGTTTTGCAGCTAGTTGTTGATATTCACAAAACCTTCTCATGTAAAACAAGAGATGTGCCCTTTATTCTTGCTATGTGATTTTTTGGATCGGAATTTCATTGAGTGCTTTTCACTCTTCCTTGCAAAGCTCATTTTTAATGCAAAGTGTATTTATATTATATAAATTATATGAAATTTGAGGACGTAGCAGAGCAAACCAGACACGCATCTAATTGAACTTCCTGCCTTCCTTTCCATTCTTCTTCCTTCCTTGCTTCTTTGCAGAGATAAACGCTGGACAATGTTAACGGTTATATGGCGCCACAAATATCTCTTTGAGTACCGCAGCATTGCACATAAAATACGACTGCGTGCACAACAGCGAAAATGGGTGGTAAATGAAAGTACTCATTGTGAGTATTTGTTTAGCCGCACAGAAGCCTGGAGGATGCTCAACATTACCTTTGAAAATAAAATGTGGGAACGTCGACAGGCCCGTTCACACCGCTTTCTCACTATATGTAGCACTTCACTTCTTTGTGAACATCCCAATCATGCCGAGAAAGAAAGAAAACCTATCCACGTTGCAATGGTGGCTTCAATCTCGATTTTTTTTCTATACTACACGATTCCTGGAGAATCTCCTAGGGTAAGTGTGCAGTCAAAATTTTAGGATGTACTATACGATTGAGGAATACTCAAAGTACAGCTGTGACACTCCACTGTAATGTAGCATACGTACACGTATGCTATGGTGGATCCTGTTAATTTTGTCACTGACAATGGCAATGATGAATTTTCTCGGCTCCTTGCTATGTGTTGGCAACTCTCAAGTGTCACTTTTCACGCGATTCCTCGCACTAACACCTGCCAATGGATCTACTTTTAAGACATGACGCCCTGATGGACTTTTTCTTAAAGCAGCTTCAAAGCAGTAGCATAGTTCTTAGGTTGACTACTGGCTGCCCTAGAGAATACCTGAGTTAATCCGAGAGAGAGAGAGAAATGAGAAGGAGAGAGGCTATTAGAAAAACAGATTTTTCCAGGCGTCTATATATCGCTGGCATGCTACTCTTCGCAGGGATGGGGACTAAAATATTTCAGCAGACAAGGAAAAAATAATGAAAAAGAGCTGCAATCAAGTGAACGTGATAAAACTATTTTCAATTAGGGCATCAGGCAGACCCCTTATGCCCAAGTATACTGATTGGCACTTTCAGTTGAATTGAATTTTGTCTTGAACTGCCTTTTTGTCAGGCAATTTCGCACCCCTGTCTAACACCGCCAACATAGAAAAGGCATTTTAAAGACACAGGCGCCGTGGGACTATCGTGTTAAAAGTGCACTACTACACAATATTGTGCACTATAAGCTGTACATAGTGCATGCCCGTGTGCTAGAAACTGATTTTTTTGTAAGCAACTTTTTGAATCACAGAGACACATAAAGTGCTTTCATTATGAAATTAAGATATAAAAAACACATTAACGTTGTTTTCTCCGTGATAAAAACAATTTTAAACTTAAAACAACACTGACTGTACAGTATTTAGACATTCGACTAGCGTCGTACTTGTTGTCCGTAACAAGCTGAATTTTGCGTGGTTGCGTAAATTTGCTCCCTCTGGTCTCTGCTAAATACCACCGCAGCGTCATTTATAGGTTTCTATGGCCATCTGTCTTGTGCTATTCTAAAGAGACTCTTGAGGACACGTCATTCTTTTTGACATAGAGCAGCTTGGTTTGAAAGGCTACCATAAAATTTTCCAGAAGCTTGCTTTCAAGAACTGAATAAAAGCTTCACGTCTGACTCTTAAGTTCTGCACAACAGGCTGCAAGCATATAAAACAGCAAAGCCGAAAACTCCATCGAGGAGGGACTATGCGCGGCTCTGTTTCAACATAACTGAGATTACTCTGAAGGAACAATGAAGGCACTGCAATTGGTATTGCTTTTCAGCATTATGACGATTGTTATGTAAGTGTCTGGTTCCCAGCCATCCATTTATCGCTAATTGTAATAAAGTGCCTAGAGGTAGCTGTAAATAAATTAGGTATTATAAGATGTTTTCAATGATAAAGAAATAGTATCAACTTGTCTGTTTCATGAACAAGTCAAGATATGTAGCTTGAACTATATGTCATCCAACGCTGAGGTTTGATAGAAAGCCTTTCTCAGATCTTTTACTTGAGATATGTAAAGAGGAGATTTCCCGCCAGTCTGAAGAATGCTGATCTACAAAATGACTGATGTCTTGAAGCCAATTCAGGAAGAAGTGCCCTACGAAAAAAATGGCTGATTGCGATCGTATCAATGATGCACACGAACGTAATTTTACACAAATAAGAAAAACTAGACGAATATAGTTATGCTATAGACGGCTACTTGGGGAAGTTTCATGGGAACTTCAGACCCTAATCTGGGTAAGAAGTAGCATTCCTTTTCCAAATATGGCACCTGTGCATCAATTTAAAGGCCCAATATAAAAAGGAAATATCTATATTGCTAAATATCTGAAGCCCGTTGATGGACGTCGTGATGGTACATCTCATTGCCACATCTGATGGTCATCGCAAAAACAGTTCATTCCACTGGCATGAAGAGGTCCACGTAAATAAACCTAAATTATGTTAATGTCTATACCATTTCATACTACCTGGCTTAACATCGAAGACTCAAAGGCAGCATCACAACACTTTGAGTGTGGTATCCCGCCACCCTGTTAATTAAAAAGGAAACAACACGTGTCAAAGGCTGTCCTGTTGCACGCTTTTTTCTTCATCACTGAATCATGCATTAATAGCGGCAACTGTAATGTTTCATCTAGTTTTTGATATTGCTAAATTATTTTACGCTGTTCTCCCGCAATTATTCACTACTTACCTTTTACGTAAGCTACTGTACAGGCGTCTCTCTCTCTCTCTCTCACACACACACACACACACACACACACACACACACACACACACACACATACTATATATATATATATATATATATATATATATATATATATATATATATATATATATATATATATATATATATATATATAGCGTAAAGTAGATCCTCCGTGAGCAGTCACAAGTGGTTTATCTGGCCTTCATCAGCAAGCATTCAGGGTACAGTTCGTTGGGTGCTGAGCTTTATACAATCTTCAATTAGAAGTGGAGAGAGAGAAAGAGGAAAAAAAGTGAGAATATAAGGTGAACTTCCCCGGGCGCCCCCTCTCACACTTTCTTCCCCTTTCCATTTTCATTTTCTTTTTTTCACCTTTAGGATGTTTGGTGTCTGTGTATCTTTCCTTTCACTAACTTTTTGTGGTGCCGCATGGCTCTGGCGGTTCGGTTGGGGGGGGGGAGCTTTTTTAAGAAGTTTAAGCGTTTAACTACTTAGCGCCTCGCCAACATCTCGTGGTTAAAAGAGTGGCGCCACTTATTGCCGCAGAGCTGGCAAGTAAATGCAATGTCAATTCTAGCCAGCTATATAAATAAATAAATAGATAATCTATATATATATATATATATATATATATATATATATATATATAGATTAAATAAGGGTTCGAGAAACACCAAGGCAAATGTTTTCAGTGAAATGTGATCGCCGCTTAGCTGCTCACAAGCTCAATGACCATGCTTTTGTGCTGTTTTCCTAAATGGTTTGGTCAGATGGCAATAAAGTAGTACCTTAGTGGCAATAAATAGGAAGTTGCATTTGTTGAGCTGATCTACATATGAAATGCCGCAGCAATCATCATGTTAACCTTCTTCATACCTAAATTAAGATATTCAGGAGCATCTCTCACGGCACTCTGTGCTTTGATTTGCCTTTTAGGTTCCTGTTTGTTACGTGACGTTTACTTATGTATCTCTGTATTCTGTCAATATTGTTGTGGCTGTGTGTGATAAATAATGTTAGGTTCACCTGAAGCTTACATAGGACTACATTTTTTGCAAAAAATTTATATTCTTTCTCCTATCAACAAATTTTTACTAACTCAACCCATTTGCTTTCGTGGAATAGCTCCTATAAATTTCAGCACCGCAGTAACAATTCTTTCGCGAAGTTGAATCGTTCCATATAATGATTTGCAAAGCATTTGAGTATTACATCATGTGGTGTGTCGAGATATTTTACAGAAAAACTGCATGCATAAGAAAATTGTGAACTTTCGATGGTGTTTTGTGGCGCGTATATCTTTCAGTGCAACCATGAAAAGTTGATCACACAATATTAGGCTTGCTTACTTTATTAAACTATGTTCCTGCTTTATATGGTTCCATTTGTAAGAAATAACTATTTTACAAATTAATGTCACCATATCTAAGCACATAATAATATGGAGAAGGACATAAATAACTTCGGATTTTTCATAAAAGAAGATCTGCAAGGAATATTGTCCAGCGAAGTATTTGTGAAAGATCACTAGTGTTTTGAAGCACCAATTTAAAACATATATTTCGTACCTGGAATCCATGCACCGTCACAGAAGCTGCGCCAGACGCACGGATCACGATATAAGTTTCCTTAAGGAATTAAACAAACTATCCTGTAATAATTAGTTGTGATCTTGCAAGCTTACCAATGCTTCATAAACCTCAAGACACTTTATGCGTTATTTTACGCAGGGGCTCCATCTGGGACCACAAGAAGTGCCTTTCATTTGTAAGTGCCTTTTACGGCTATGTATAAAAAGTATCATATTGGCATATACCTATATACAATTTGACAAATAGGCAATATCCCAAACTTACTATATCACTTGCAAGAGCTGTCAATAATTTGCATGGCGTAAGTGAAGGAATATTTTACAAATTTGAGGCATCTGCACTGTCGTGCAATGTGTTTCCACACATAAGGAGTGTGGGCGTGCCTTCTCGTTTTACCGAGATTCCACTTTCGTGAGTCACGTAAATCTATCACGATCGGAATAAACTGCCGTTCGATGCAGGGAACCACCAAAGATATGCTTTGTTTTTGAAGTTTCGTACACTCTGGAAAGATACCGATCTGCATATTACAGAGGATAATACAGAAGTTAAAGTTGTTTTTGTTCTACTAGCTATAGCATTCGTATAGACTATGTGTCTTTGCAATGCCGGCATATTCCTCCCCCCGGCTCTAAAGGTAGCAAAGGGGCCTTTTGTACTGCAGTTTTGTCTTTCCCACGTAATAAAAGCAGCATTAGCACAGAGCTTTTATACGAACGTGATAAAGATCACCGGCTTATCTTTTTCGCATTAGAGTAAACTGAGTTGTCGACAGCGCATCCTATAGTTTTTTTAAACACGCGAAAATTCTCACGCTTAGCGTCTGAGTGCTGTCCAGGAAGAACCGCTAGCTTCGTTCTCGGGTCCGCGGAAGGGCACCTGATGTCATGAACTTATAGGAATTGCCACTATTTCTTGAGTTTAGTGCCAAACGCAGTGTGTGCTGAAAAGACATACGAATAAATCAGAAATATCTCACAATGAGCGAAAATCTTTGGGCGGCATGTAGAATCAGCTGTTTGTGGGCTCCCTGTTTTTCGTGCACAATTAGTCAGTCTTTATTTAACAAATATTGTGATTGACGTGTTTTTATTTGTTTCTACCGATTCAATCATTTTGTTTCCCCAAAGGTTCCGTGATAGTTTCGTCTGTATTTGCAATAGGCTTTTTTCGCTGGCTTGTGCTTATACGCCTGTAAGCAAAGAGAGCGAGAGAGAGAGAGAAAGAGAGCGAGAGAGAGAGAGAGAAAACAACAGCGGCGGCCATATCTTCAGAGGAAGCGAAAATGCTTGAGGCCTGTGTGCTTAGATTTAGGAGCACGTTAAAAACGCCAGATGGTTGACATTTTTGAAGCCTTCCACAACGGCGTCTCTCATAATATTATAGTGGTCTCAGGACGTTAGAACCTCAACAATTAAAACAAAAAACACAAAACAGCGATTGGTAAGATTATGCAACAGTCATCACAGTAATGGTAAACCATCACTGGAGTGGTAAATTTTGCAGTAAAGCACTATGCAGACGTGTGTAGATTGAATTGGTGCCGCGGTGGCAGCCTCATGATCCCTTAGGCCAGTGTTTGTTTTGAACAACAACGTTGAAGCATAAACTGGGAAGCAGAGGGGGCTGCTTCATCCGAATCGAGGATTTCAGCGTTACCGTTCTTATTTTGTAAGGTTTGCTTGTACTAACTGTAACCCCACTTTTCGTACCTAGAAAATGAGTTCACATTTTGTCAGCTCCACAACATGCACATTGGCTTGAATTCACCGACACGTCAAAAAAAAAAGGTTTCCAGTGCGTATTCCTTAGCACGCTGAATTTAATTCAAATACATAATGGGCTGCACTTACAAAAGAAAATGTTTGCACAAGTACCGTAGGGCACCATCAGCGGGTTGCTTTCTACTATTGGTAGATACATATATAGGGCACATAGTAATTACTTCCTTGCGGCTTGGATTATACGGCTTTGATTTGCCTTTTGATCCAGTTATAGCGACTGGTATTGGCCCAACTTGACAGGGCACTTGGACCGAAATCGTGCTGTAAATATCTTTCTATCGTGATCAATTTGTTGGCGCTCATTGAGCCACACAATAATTAGAAGTGTAGTCAGTAATTGTCTGCACCAGGTGCCGCGTGCTCTGAATTTTGATCAATTTAAAAAAAAAAGCAGGTCCTGCGAATCTCGCTCTGCAGCGGCTTCCCTCATTCAACATGAGGGCGGTCTTCGTGGGAAAAACACACGTCATCCCTTTCTGATTTTTGTTAAAAGATATGGTGAAATGCATAAATAAATCGTGAATAATAAGTGTGGAATAAATAAAACTATGACGCATGTCTAATGGTTCAACTGAAGTTCATCTTGCTTGCCACAGCTGCTATTTAAGATAAAAACAAGGTGGAGGAGCTTGCACGTGTCGCGAGAAACCCGGAAAGTGAAGTTGGTCGATCAAGTGGCGTTCTTTTGGTCCTATATCAGAACTTGCGAGATGCTAGGTTTGAACTTCAATGGCCCTATATAGATGCTCGGTTCGAACTAGGCAATTGCTGTTGCTAGGGTCAAACTTGGCTTTGACCAACACTGGTTGTTGTGAAGTACGAGCTCTGTTTAAAATAAGCATGCCTTTAAAGGTTACGATGACCGTCTCAAACAGCTCCGTTGTTTCACGGCCAGTATTTCACGGCCAGAGGAGGCTTCTTTATTTTATAAACGGTTGCTAGGTGACACCAACAATAAAAATGGTGTGATCTTCACAGAGCTGCTGGGCGCTGCATGCGCAGCTTCATGGGACGTCACCCCAGCAGTGATGTTCCGTATGACGTAGAAGAATTCCCACTCAGGGACATGAAAATTTTCTATTTCGGGCAATTTTCCATGCAAACGTTCAGGAAATTTCAAGCAGAAGTACTGGCTCCGTAGTACTAATTTCCGCCCCCATCTACGCACATACATACTATAACTACAAGTGTCTCACGTACGTGCGACTTTTGAAATCACAGCTTGTCCACTGCCGCACAACAAAAGCATGACTTAATAATTCCTATACTGTCAGAACACTCCACATTGGGGGCTTGAAGTCTAACACCACTTTATAGTGAACTAGAAATCGCTGCGCGTAAATATCAAAAACAAATCTCAAAGGCTGTGCTTACGTGGTACATGCGCCAGAACCGATTAGAGCAGACGAAGGCCCACTGTGACCGCTAATTATCGGTCGTTATAGGAGAATATAACCATTCCTGAAATTTCCTGCAATATTACGTCGATTCCAATTTCCCCATTGACTCAACATTACAGGCGAGTATTCTCCGAAAAAGGGAAACTTTCCTGCACGGAACATCACTGCACCTCAGCGGCGGTGATAGACAGGCCAGGCGCCGCTGCTACTCCGTCCACGTGGCGGCGGTGGGGCTTCGGCGCGTGCGCGACTTGGTGTGGCATCACTGTAGCGAGGCCCGAAAAGGTCTTGTGGTGTGCAGCTGTGGCGGATGCTATCGCCGTGGATTTCACAGGCCGATAAGCTGTCTTCACTGTTTGGCCAACAGCTTCCCCATTAAACCCAATGCATATTACAAGAACATACGAGGTGTCCTGCGACTAAACTTGCAAAAAACCGTTTTCGTTTTCTCTCTCAGTGCCGACCCAAAAGTGACAACGCTACCAACTGCGGCACTGGTTGCAAGTGCCATCCTTTCCGCTATATGCCGATGATTGGAGGCTGCCTTGACGTCACTCTTCCGGTTCCCTGGATGTTTCGTCCGATGCGAAGGATCTTAGGAAAGTAGCCACACGGTTTAAAGAAAACAAAAAGGGTACAATAAACAGCTAATGCTATTACAATACCTGTTGGCTTCTATTACTTTTCTAGATGAAGTGTGCCTGTGGAGCCCCTTCTTTCTAGTGGGGTAAGCTGACCTTTCCCCCAAGAGATTTCGGGATTTCTGGCAACCACAGCTAAGTGATATTGGGTTAACCATGGCAGCTTCTCATTACATTAGTGAGAAAATGGCATGGAGATAGAGTGTATAACTTGTTGGCTAAGCTCATTTAGACGTTTTTTTCCTGCACTAAACCTTGCCATCAGTGTAATGTGGGCTTATAGCAGCTGGCCTTTTCTTTCCTCCTAGACTAGCTACTGTGAACTCTACCTACATTCAACAAGATCTCGCAACATCAATGCAGTGAAGAAGCTTTATTATATTGACCAAAATGCCGTTAGTTGTGGGCGAGATTTCATTTTGTCTCTATGACATTAGGTAACTCCTCACCCTACGGAACCTTTGAACTGCGCAAGAACAGAGAGGATGCTTGGCCTTGTTTGTGAGGTAGCTTTGCTGGTGAAAAGTGCAACAGTAAAAAAAAGCACACAGACGCGACCAAACATTGACGTACAACTGATTATTTTTTTGACACAAGTGAACAGAAAGGAAATGTGTGTGCGTGTGCGTGTGTGCGTGTGTGCGTGTGTGTGTGTGCGTGCGTGTGTGTGTGTGTGTGTGTGTGTGTGTGTGTGTGTGTGTGTGTGCCTGTTTGTCTGAAGATGAAGGTCAGGAGGTTAACCATATATGAGCATCCGGTTCGCTATATAGCACTGGGAGTGAGGAATAGGGAACAATATAATAAACATACGAGGTAAAATCAAATGAGTACAATCTTAATAATAAAACTTAAACACCCTAAAAACCTATTACTGAAAGAAGGATCAGAATCTCAGTACACCCATGCGGCCCTGAAGCAACGTGTTATTTGCTACGTCTTTTCCAAACAATGCAACAGGCAGTGATAGCGACGATTCTTACACGATCACAGCTTGGCCTGCCATGATGGTGAACTCGCTGACAGTTAACTCGCCATTCATCTCAGGATGCTCGCAGTGAAAAGCCACGTCCGTATGATACCTAGGATTCAATTGTGGGGCACACAAAATAGCAATGAGAAGTATTTCTTTCTTAACTTGAGCGTTTATCTGTGGCGTCGTTATCAGAGAATGGCATGAGTAAGCCGACAGGTGCCATTTTCAATAATCACGGCAACAGTTAAATATTGGCTGGCAGCAAATAGAGGTGATTGTTGTTTTTTTCTTCTTCTGGTTGTGCACTAATACGGGAGCCTTTGCAATTGCTTCACGCAAGGCCTCGAAGCTGGCGTGACGTCTGTCTCCCCAAATCCAACCAGCACTTTTTCGGAAGAGGTCATGAAGCGAAGCTGTGGGTGTGGTGCATCAAAGAGGAACGCTTCAGGTAGTGCCTAGACCCACCGCGGTGCTTCAGTGGCTAAGGCACTGAGCTGCTGACCCGCAGGTCACGGGATCGATACCGGCGGTGGCGGTGGTATTTTCGATGGAGACGAAAATCTTCAATGTCCGCGTGTTTAGATTTAGGGGCACGTTAAAGAACTCCAGGTGGTCGAAATTTTGAGAGCCCTTAACTACGATGTCTCTTATATTTGTATGGGGGTTTTAGGCTGTTAGACCCTATTAGTGTTTATGAGGTAGTGGTTAGATATGTGACAAAAGGGTGGGGCTCTCAGCCGGCTAAGCGCGCATGCATCATTGTGCACTATGTCACACCCACATGTCAATGGTGCGAACGTCAAAATAGAGAAAAACTCCCAAGCATTTTTCCGAGGAACAACATGGTTAAGTTCGAATGCACGGGGTTATGTTATGAGGGGGAGTAAAGTTAAAATCCGTTGACCTTCGCCAGTGAATTAGCGTAAACTCCCCCGTGTGATCAAATTGCGATCGCCAGGCACCATTAGATCCTCTCGGGAAATCTTGGTGAGTTTACGCGTATATGTGAGAGTAAATTCGCCCTATAATGATGTTTATGTCCGCAGCCCGCTTCGCCCGCTTGCGCTCGGCATCACGGGCCCTTCGCCGCGCTGCCTTGTCTTTAACCGGCGCGACATCTTCAACGACGTGTGCTACGCTCGCATTCGATTGCGTTGTACTCGTTGTTGGAGGTATCGTAGTGGAGGTTGATGCCTGCGATGGATCCATACCTATGACGATTTGCCGATCTTAAGCAAGTCGTGGCTGCGCGGGCGGAACGCGCGCAATCACGTGGTGTGTGACGTCGCTGCGTCATTGCTACAGATGCTCCTCTCCACTCCTCGCGCCGTTGCTAGGGGAGAGGAAGAGGGACACCGCAGACGGAGGATTAAGGCTCGCTTATAAAGTGCATTCGCCCTTACAATATCTAAGCGCGCCCGGCGAATGAGTGGAGATGGACTACCAACGGAAACACTCGACTTCAAATGTAATTCGCATCGCTCCGCGGCCCGTTAGACGCTGCACTGAACACGCACAGCAACGATAAAACGCAACTTACAATTTCGTGCACAACAGTGAATGCAGGCAGGCGCAGAACACTGTACGAGGCGGGGCATCTTCGCAGACGAATTTTGCGAGCTGTCCTTGTCATGAATACTCATGAAGTGCAACGGCTGCACCGAGTAATAATAGCGTGAACCGATGGCGCCAAAAAAAAATTTTTTCGCAATTACAAACACCGTCAGAACTTCTTTGTTTGTTACACGCAGATAATATTGTTGGGGAAAAGAAATCTCATTTGTAAAACCTATTTTCCCACTTCGAATCAAGCTTTGTTATTTTTCACTATTAGTGTTTGTTCCCTCCACACATAGTTGCGCTGCAATCGCAGCTTCCATAACTCCCAATGCTGATGTCTACGGCAATACCTTCTGAACCACTTTTCACGCGAGCCTTCGAGACCTATTTAAATAGACCTTGGATGAACACTGAACATTGCTACACCGCTATATACCTTGAGCAACTTCATTGGATGCCACTTAACTAGAGTTGACGTTAACGGGACGGGACGGCTGTATTACAGGAGAACATGTGTAATGTTTACAAAAATGGATAGTCGGCACTGCCACCACAAGTACGTCGGGGACTTCGCGAGAAGCTCATCCCTGATACTACGGGCCACACAAGGAGGCGTCGGTGCATCGGAGTTCTAGACTACGAGCTTATACGAACTATCAATGGTGCCGTTCGCCACTAGAACTCGTCTACGTCGTGCACTGCCCCGCCACGGTGGTCTAGTGGCTAAGGTACTCGGCTGCTGACCCGCAGGTCGCGGAATCAAATCCCGGCTGTGGTGGCTGCATTTCCGATGGAGGCGGAAATGTCGTAGGCCCGTGTACTCAGATTTCGGTGCACGTTAAAGAACCCCAGGTGGTCAAAATTTCCGGAGCCCTCCACTACGGCGTCTCTCATAATCACATGGTGGTTTTGGGACGTTAACCCCACAAATCAATCAATTACGTCGTGGACTCTGAGCCGTTTTACGCTCGTTAGCAAGCTTTAGGATCTTACGTTTTGCCGTGTTAGAGTACTTTCTTAATTTTACTTACTGCCCCTTGCACTTTTTTTGCTTGATTATTGTAGTTTATTCTTCTGTTAAATTGCCGTTACCTCACCGGTTTCAAAGGCAAGACAGTAGTTTTTTGATCGCATTCACTACCCTTTCTCCGAGGGCTATGTCGTACTCGCCATTGATTTCTTCATAAATCACCTGGATTGACAGCACTGAGCGTGGCGCCAGTTAGGCTGTGACACTTCTTGTCTACGCACTGCTATTTCCACTTGCGTACTTGCAAACTTGAAAATTGAAGTGAGATCACATCATCGTGCGTGATAGTATTGCGTGGCAACAAAGAATGGGCATGTGAATGCATGGCAAAGCACGGTAGGAGACAGTTACAACACATGTTTCTTGCATAAGGGCCATCTGAGAGCCCCATTCAGCCTAGCATCACGTCAACGACTTGCTGGCGTCATGAATTGTTACATAAAGACACGGAATGCGGGAGATAATATTCAATGCCACATAAAATAATATTTTCCGGCCTTCTAACTGCCACCGTGACGTCACTCGTTTTGGTCGAGCCAGTGTGCGAACGAGAGGCTGTGAATAAATTGCCACTATCGTCTCCAGTTAAAAAATAAAGCGTTTGCGGCAAGTTTTACTTGCTTAACATCTTTATTCTGCATTTTGCGCCAAGAGACGCGCTGGTTTAAGTAAAGTATTGTGCATGAAAGTGCTTCGAGATTCACCTGTAAGCTATCTTCTGAAAGAAAAAGTGAAAGATTGTGCGCTATCAAACGTGTGGTCGATCTATATGAGCGAAAATCGATTCACCAACAGAAGTACGATATAAAGAGGTAATATTTTCAATTAACACGCACGCACACACATATTATCCAGAACACGCATAAAAACAGTTCATGCTCACTTGAAAAATTTCTGCACCTTTATTTTCACTCTTCCGATCATCTTTTTTCATAGACACGCAGTTATTGAGGAGAGAGTGCGCTGCCATCAAAAGTGCATTATTTAGCGCAATTTAAGGGAAATGATCCTTGCAAGATAAACCTAAATCTTTCGCTTCACAAAAATCTCTTGTGACCGACGCAAGCAGTGGCGTTTCTTCTTTTGCTCTGGCCCCTCTCGCAGTGGTGCGTAGTAGCGCATATAACTTAGGGCCTGGAAAAAATGTTAGTAGTGGCTCTATATTAAACTGTTTTGCCCCGTGAGCACGTCTTCTTTCCTCTGTACTGCCGGTTCTTGGATAGCTATATTTTTGATAGTTGCTCTAAAGTATTCTAGCTAGAAGTAGAGATTACACACCTGAAAATTATTTTAGAAAGCGCTTTACTGTAAGTGTCGACAGCCATCTAACTTTCGAGGAAACATATCAGATGAAGGTGCTGGCAAGTCTGGCGCAAAACTATAACACCGCAATAAAGTGCTAGGAACACCGGCAAGAAAACACAATGCAGAAAACCGATGCACTAAATAATGCGACAGCATTCCTTCCATTTTTATCAGCCAAGTAAACGGAGGTAATACAAGAACTCCGCGGCGCTAATCACCAATCGCAAAGTGTTTATTGAACCTCAAAGAAAAACGCCTGTTGTGAAAACGTACTGCCACGCGTTTATTATTTTAATGCCAGGGCTTACACCAGAAAGTCAGAAGCACACATAACATCTTCATTTTAGAGCAGGAACGGAAGATTGTGGAGATTGTGCCATTGGAATGACTTAGAAGTATGTAGTACAGACACACGTACCTTCGGGTCACGAAGAAAAGGGATGTCGACGTCAGCTTGACGAACAACATGTTCCCAAGTCGTTCTTCGGCTGTCCTTGGGAAACGAGAACACTCGCAGCTTCGGTCCCTTTGTAGGAACGATTCGCCACGCGTCGCCCAACCATTCGCATTTGCAGCCGTACAGATTGCGAACGTTCAGTACACAAAACACATCACATTTCCACGCTACAGTTTAGGAACTCATAAAAGGAAGGTCTTCTCGAGTCGCCAACAAGCACACCAGCACGCCACGAAAACGTTCGTCAGGCTTGGCAATCCGTGTCTGTCGAGCGACAAGAGCGAGCGTAGGCACGTCTGTGCAGCGAAACACACCGGTCTAAACGGAGTGACGTCATAGCCCGCTGCAGAGACAGTGAACAGGCCTGAAATTGTAAAAGCGGAATTGCGAAGATTCGTTCGTTCTTCGTATTTTCAGGGGTTGTTTAGGAGCCCATTAAAGCATCGGAACGATACCTTTTCCGTGTGGGGCAATGCCACGCACACTCCCTTCTATATCATATGTTACCGGCCCATCGCACGTGTAGATATTGCCTTGGACAAACCGTCACAGAATGTCTTTGCAGGAAACCAGGTTACGTAAGGATCATCAGTTAGAGTTGAGTGCGCAAACGCGAACATATGGATTCATTCTCGTACAAGCGCGGCCACCAGCGATAACACTCGAATGTTCAGTGCCGCATGTATAAATGCCGATGCGACGAGCCGCGGACCAGATTATCGAAGGCCCATGCTCCATTCACTGATATACTCGAGTGCACAGTCTGCACAGCGTGCCTGAGTTCGAGTTTCCAGTTGTAGGTAGCAAGTTATGGCGATATCTATAATATCATTAAAGATATGCTATCATGCAGATCACATATGTATTATGTCATCCTAAATGCTAATGCAATCTTTCATATATTCATGTTTCCTTTCCATAATAGGAGTTTCTTCGCAGTTGTGCTTTCTCTAAAAATTGTTGTGCTTTATACTTTCTTTCGTTAGACCCCTACTAGTCTATGGCTATAAGTCTAATCAGTGTTGTAAAATTTACAAGAACTGTATTTTTTAAGCAACATCACTAAAGCCTTCAAATTCTTGAAGTTGGGCCAAATGAAAAGTTTCACCTTGGACAAGCCGACTGCGGTCTTTGTCAACGTCAGGATCCCGTGACAATTCTATTTCAATATTTCTTCAAGCTGGTGCCGCAATTCTTCAGCCATTTGGCAAAGCCTAGCCACCCTCCCGTATGTGTTTGTGCGTGTGGTATTAAGAGAAACTGCTCATCAGTAGCCAAAAAAAAGCGGTTGATTTGACGTGATAGGAATCAATATAACACAAAATTCAAACGTTTTCTTACGGAAAGAACTAAATGTTTATGTACAATGCTAGAAGGTAGATTGCACGGGAAGAATCTGGTGCTGAAAGTGTTTACGCTGATGATTCTATAGCTTCATCACAACTTGGCGTGCACTCTGGGATTAGGAAATCTGTCCCTAAAAATTGCAAATAAAGTAAGGGCATTTTCAAATTCACTAATGCATCGCAGTGTTTATGCGCATTATTCAGATGATTTGACAAATTGGCGCATTTTGCTATAGAGACGTGAGAATCTACCATAAGCTTTAATAATATTGTTACATGGAAAATAACAGTTGTCAGTCTGCAGTCACAACGCAGCTCACCGACAACGTCAACTTCCTCACTCTCAGTCTGAGGCACCTTACTTGGGTATGCCCCACTATGCCCTCTTTCAGTCAGACGAAATCACGTAACACGACCCCCGGCGGCAAAAGCGCCGACCCGGCGAGTTTACGGGGCCACAGCAGGAGCAGTGTGGTAACGCTTGAGCCTTGATACGTGGACGATGTCCCTTGACAGCAGAGCGGAAGAGGTTGATGGATTATCAGGGTCAATTTCATATGTAGTGTCGGTCACTCGTCTAAGCACGCGGTATGGGCCCGTGAAACGAGAGAGAAGTTTTTCTGAAAGGCCTGCATGTCACGTAGGGGACCAAAAAAGAACGAGGGAACCTGTTGGAAAGTGTTCGTCGCGACGCCGCTCCTGCGAGTCTTGGGACGCCATTATTCTGCTGCGGGCAAGCTGACGAGCGTGGTCAGCTCGGGTAATAGCGTCGCGTGCATATTCATAAGTAGATGATTTTCCTGCGCATACCTTCCGCATACCGCATACCGGATACCTTCCCGCGCTAGCGGCTGGCAGGAAGGTATCCAACGGCAATGTTGGTTCGCGTCCAAACAGAAGGTAAAACGGCGAGTACCCGGCAGTGTCATGCCGGGAGGAAATGTATGCGAACGTCACGTAGGGTAGTGCAAGGTCCCAATCACGATGGTCGGCCGAGACGTATTTCGATAGCATGTCTGTCAGGGTGCGGTTTAAACGTTCTGTAAGCCCGTTTGTCTGGGGGTGGTACGATGTCGTGAGCTTATGTTGGGTAGAGCAGGAACGCAGGATATCGTCAACCACTTTCGTAAGGAACGTACGGCTTCGGTCTGTCAGCAGTTGAGGAGAGGCTCCATGCACTAAAATGAGATCGCGTAGTAGAAAATCAGCGACGTCTGAAGCGCAGCTTGTTGGCATGGCTCGCGTAACTGCATAACGGGTCGCGTAATCCGTAGCCACCGCGACCCACTTGTTTCCGGAGGCAGATGTTGGGAAGGGACCGAGAAGGTCCAAACCAACACGGAAGAATGGCTCTGACGGGATGTCGATGGGCTGAAGATATCCGGAAGGTAGTCCCGACGGCTTTTTGCGACGCTGACAAATTTCACAAGCGTTGACATAGCGACGTACAGAGCGTGAAAGGCCAGGCCAGTAGAAGCGGCGGCGCACACGGTCATATGTGCGAGAGACACCAAGGTGACCCGCGATTGGCGCGTCATGGAGCTCGCGTAGGACTGTCGAACGCAGGTGCTTTGGTATGACCAGAAGTAGGTCGTGACCATTGGGCGATAAATTACGCCGATATAAGGTGTGGTCCTTTAAGGTAAACATGCGAACAGAAGCGTCTTGGGGTGAAGATTCGAGCTGTTGTATTAAGCGGCTGATATCCGGATCACGACGCTGGTCGTCCCCGAGATGAAGCAGCTGGGAGATGGAAAGGACGCCGCCCACAGAATCAGCGCTCGTAGGATCGCAGTCGGACACAGGGCAGCGTGACAGACAATCCACATCTTTGTGCAGTTTTTCTGATTTGTACACTACGGTACTCCTGGAGGCGGAGTGCCCAGCGGGCGAGACGACCTGTGGGATCTTTGAGGGAGGCGAGCCAGCAGAGAACGTGGTGGTCGGTAAGAACTATAAATGGTCGGCCGTATAAGTAAGGGCGAAATTTCGCGACTGCCCACACAAGCTCTAGGCATTCGTGCTCTGTGATGGAATAATTACGCTCCGAGGTGGACAGGAGCCTGCTGGCATAAGCTATCACGCGATGCTGCCCACGTTGTCGCTGAGCCAACACAGCGCCTATTCCGTAACCGCTGGCATCGGTGCGCACTTCGGTCGGTGCCATAGGGTCGAAATGAGCCAGCACAGGAGAAGAAGTGAGCAAAGTGGTCAGGTCGGAAAATGCTGCTGCTTGCGAGGGACCCCAGGTAAACGTCTCATCTGGTTTGAGTAAATCTGTTAGGGGCCGAGCGATTTCCGCGAAGTTCTTGATGAACCGCCGAAAATAGGAGCAGAGCCCCACAAAGCTGCGGACATCTTTGGCGGTTTTCGGCACAGGAAAGTCCTTCACAGCTCGAACTTTTTCTGGGTCAGGCTGTACGCCGTAAGCGTCAACAATATGTCCAAGTATTGTAATGCGACGGCAACCAAACCGACTCTTGGATGAATTCAGCTGAAGGCCGGCGAGACGGAATACATAAAAAATTTTCGACAGTCTCTCAAGGTGCTCTTCAGAAGTGGGAGCAAACACAATCACGTCATCCAGATAACAAAGACACGTACACCACTTGAATCCATGGAGCAGGGATTCCATCATTCGTTCAAAGGTGGCGGGGGCATTACATAAGCCGAAAAGCATGACTTTGAATTGGTAGAGGCCATCGGGTGTTACAAAAGCCGTCTTCTCTCGGTCCATGGGGTCCACGGCAATCTGCCAATAACCAGAAGGAAGATCGATGGAAGAAAAGTAGGCGGCACCAGTGGAGGCAATCAAGGACGTCATCAATGCGGGGCAGAGGGTATGCGTCTTTCTTGGTGATGTTGTTAAGGTGGCGATAGTCCACACAAAATCGCCGTGATCCGTCCTTCTTTTTAATTAATACCACCGGGGATGCCCAGGGACTGGAGGATGGTTCAATAATGTCCTTCGCTAGCATCTTGTTCACCTCCTTCTGAATTATGCTCCGCTCAAAAGCAGACACTCTGTAGGGACGGCGGTGAACAGGGTTGGCATCACCTGTGTGTATGCGATGCTGGACAAAGGACGGCTGCCCAAGAGGTCGGTCACCACAATCGATAATATCCTGGTAGGCCTCGAGAAGATGTTGTAGGGCTTCAACTTGTGGAGGCGGAAGATCAGTGGCGATCATGTCTACAATTTGACGGCTGCCCGAATGTGTTGTGAGTGATGTGCGCTGCGGTGAAACAAGTGTGTCTAAGGCAAGCACTTCAATTTGTGAATCGAGCAACGGACACAGGGGGGCCACATAAATGCCTTGTGGAAGCACATGATTCATGTAGCCGAAATTGACAAGAAGTAGACAAGTTTGTTATCTGTGATGCTGAGCACCGTATAGGGCACTGCAACATTGTGCGCAAGGAGTACGTCGGTGAGAGGCGTAGCGTAATAGTCACCGTCGGGCACAGCTGGTGAGCACAGAAAATCGACGTACGTCACAGTTTTGGAGGGCAGGCGAGCAAAATCGCTGCATTGTAATCGGCATGTAGGTTGGTACGGGGCGGCACTGATTTGTGGCAGTTCAAGGCGGAGCACACTAGCCGAGCAATCAATCAGAGCAGAATTGGCGGCAAGAAAATCGAGGCCTAGTATGAGGTCATGGGGACATGTTGCAAGCACGGTAAAAAGGACGGCCACTTGATGACCGGCTACGGTAAGTTGAGCTGTGCACATACCGACGACAGGGACTTTTGCACCATCTGCAACTTGGACGACACTGGTCAAGGGAGGCGTGAGGACCTTCTTCATGCGACGACGAAAACGCGAACTCATAATACAGACGTGAGCACCCGTATCTATCAAAGCTTCAACAGGTGTGCCATCAACATATACTTCTAGGGTGTTCCGGTGAAAACGTAAGGGAAACAAGAGGATTTATGGGTAAGGTCGACAGGGCAGCTTCACCTCCAGAAACTGCACAGCCTAGTTTTCCGGGGACATGCGGCGGTTGAACAATGGCGAGGGAGAGCGGCGACGCGTGTTTGAACGAGAAGGGCGGCTTTGAGGCGGTGGCGACGACGGGGCAGGGTGGCCGTAGTCCTCAGGAGCAGTAAATGCTGTAGACTCAGTGCGGGTCGGATAACGGTGGTTTGGTGGACGGAATGAGTTACTGTAAGCGAGGTACGAGCCAAAAGACATAGATGGCCATTGGCTGCGACAGTAACGAGCGATGTGTCCTGCGCGACCACAGCGGAAGCAGATTGGCTTATCATCAGCTGTTCGCCATTCAGGCGGGTTCCTGGTTCGAATAAAGTATGGACGGTGACGTCTCATGTCCACAGAAGCTATCGAGGGACCAGTATTATTCAGTGTGGATGCAGTGGACAGGATACCAAGGTTGGCGAATTCCTGGCGGACAACAGCCTGGATCAAGGCGACAGCTGGCGTTGAGGCATCGGGCAACGTAGGTTTGTTGGCAGCCGGGTAAGCAGCCTCGAGTTCACGTCGCACGATGCGCGTCACGTCTTCGGTTGTAGACGGATGACAAGGAGTGGCTTCGCAAGACGACGTTGCCGCGGTGTTGGGTAGGCGCTGAAACAGCTGCAAAATGCGTCGACTCTTCGCCTGCTCGAGACGGCGGCACTCTTTGATCACGGCGTTAATGGTCGTTACGTTGGTAAATACAAGCAGGCTGAACGCATCGTCGGCGATTCCTTTTAAAGCGTGCGAAATCTTGTCGGCCTCACTCATGTTGGGGTCGGCCCTTTGACACAACGCTAAGACGTTTGAATATAAGTCAAGTACGGCTCAGTGGACGTCTGTGTACGTACAGCCAATTGCTTTCGGGCATCTAGCTGTTGACCAAACGAGTTGCCAAAAAGGTCGCGGAGCTGTCGTTTAAACATTTCCCAGCTTGTGATTTCGTGCTCGTGGGTCTCAAACCAGATGCGAGGGGTCTTGTCAAGATAGAAAATGACATTCGCAAGCATAACGGTTGGGTCCCAGCCATATTGCTTGCTGATTTCTCATACATGCTAAGCCACTTGTCCACATTCGCGTTGTACTCTCCAGTAAAGATACCGGGATCACGGGGTTGCGTTAGGGCGACGTACCGGGTTACTGTCGTTGCTGAGGTAGGTGGCGAAGCCGTATCCTCCCCCGGAGCCATGGTAGCAGACTTAAGGAGGCGTCCACTGCGTAGCTCCGTTGTCAGAAGAGCACCCAGCACTTCCACCAAATTGTTACGTGGAAAATAACAGTTTTCAGTCCACAGCCACAGCGCAGCTCACCGACAACGTCCACTTCTTCACTCTCAGTCTGAGGCACCTTACTTAGGTATGCCCCACTATGCCCTCTTTCAGTCAGACGAAATCACGTAACAATATATTCGGAATGTATACAAAGCGTTCCGGGAAATGCTGAGATGTTAGTGTACTTGCATTCTGTAAATATTTCTCCTAAACAGCTAGTCACCAGGAATTATGTGGCCGTATAGTCCGATTTGCTTGAAGTGCTGGCCCGATTAAACACCACCTCGCAGGCGGTAATGTTTAACTCACGTGGGAGCACTATTGATAACAATCGTTTGCCGAACGATTGAAATTTAAAATCAGCGTTGCAACGGCTTCGATGGGGCTCTCAGCGACGTGACCCATGTATTAGTTAAAAAGTGTTCGCCTCAATGAGACAGCGTCTGGTCTCGAAGGTCATATCGGCATACAAGTTAATGAAGCTCGGGAGCAGTTGTTACAGCACCGTTGCTACGATGCTGCACGAAGTTTTCGCAATTAACCTCAGCTCGTTTTTTACGGAAACGAACACCCGAATTTAGTGTGAGGAAAGCACCAAACTACATTACGAGTGAGTGAGTACATGAAAAACTGTTATAGCTTTACCGCGAAGTCGAAGCAATGAACGCAATAGCGACAAATTGGAAGGTCATGTGCGGATTGTCAAGCAGATCGAAACGTGCCCCGCTATTCTCACGCACAAAGGACGCACGAAACGTACTCACAGGTACAAATTAACACGAATAAGTATCTGAATTCTTACTTCGCTGTGTCTGAAAAGCGCGCCTTTTTCGCAAACGAAGGCTGTGCAACGATAGAAGTGACTTTTGTGCGCCTGTTAACTACAACAGAATCGTTCCGAGGAAACTCAAAGGCTAGTCAAGACGTACGATAAGGGCGCACGTTTGAGCGTATACAGTACTCCTCCTTAATCTCAACGCGGGTCAAAAAATGCGTGAGAGATGAGAGCCGCCACGCGCTCACTGCCCCATTTTGCTGATAATCCTGAAAACACGATAGTATCCACCGAGATGCCCGCCAACAGCGGTAAGTGGTAGATATGAATATCTTGCCGTTTGACCTCTCAGTGGCTCAGAGCTCAGTACCTATCGGTGGCTCAGTGGTTAACGCCCCGCATTCACGATGGGATTCACGCTCAAATCCATGCTCCGGAGTCTATTTTCTTGAATTTTCCTTCTTTCTTGCGTTTTCTTATATACATAGATACGTATGCATATACAGTGCATGACATCGATGCTGACACCGACGCTCCCGCCAACGCTGGTGGCGAAATCCAGCCGAGAGTGTCCATATAATTGCTATCAAAATAAAAAGCAAATACAACTGCTTCGGTTGAAGTTTCAGCCAAGCACTTTGCAGATACCTTGCGAGCCTCACTACTGCATGGGTTTTCGCAACAGTGCGTAGAGCTTGGTACAGAAGCAAAAAAAAAACTGCAGCCAGATAATCACATGTGTCCGATACAAATACAGCTTTCAGAATTGTGGGCATCATATTTGAAAAAAAAACCCGCTCGGGAAGAAAGGGTTGTAATGATGTAACTACACTGTGTTATATGTAAAAATCCCGACTTGAATACGGGACACGCTGTAGAATAACTCGGTATCATAGCACAAACATGCCCTTGCTTTTCACTCATGTCGGTATGCAGCTGCCGCGGCCGAGAATCGAACCATTCCTCGAGTTTAGCAGCACGAGAACACAAACCTGATGGAAGTGTATGGTGGAGCACGGTAACCGTTGGTGATTTTACTGAACAAAGCTTTTTAGCTGTTTTACTAGGAGCATTATGTTTTCATCATTCATTTGAAGCTTGAGTCAAGTGAAAAACAACCGCAAAGAGCGTAACAGTGTACGATGCCAGCGCATGTCATAGTAGGCGCGCCATGGCAGGCCTCGAAGCAAACTTGCCATGACGTCATCTCGCCAGGCGGCGCAACCCTGAACTTTCGGGGCTAATAGGCAGGCGCACAACGCAAATCAATGCTGTGGGCGTGGTGAATGCTTGTGCTACGGTGGACACCTAGCGGTGTGTTAAAGGGCCAGTAAACAGGCTCCGACTTTTTTTTTACACCCCCCCTACAAGCTCGGAAATTCTTAATTAGACTGCAGCGATCACGTTTTCTGAATGTTACAGCGCTGCGCCCCGCGCAGAGCCTCTATTTTGAAAAACAATTCCCGTGCATCTTTCCTACGCCTGTCCGACCCGCTTGCATGCGCAGTGATGTCAACTCGGCGATCGGCGACGTCACGTAGCATGCAGCTCGCCGATTGGTTTAAATCAGGTTTGAAAAACAGTAGTGAAAGTGAACGTCAGTTTCTACTCCCACACACAGCTACGAAACTGACTCTTGTCTCTTGGCACTGCAGTAAAAGAACCAGCCTTGCAGTTGTCGCGTGCACGTGTACACTCCTCGTTCAACCAAAGCGCCTGTGCGCACATACGAACATACTTTCGCCCGTCAGATGAGCAACACGGGTAAAGAGCGTTGCTCTGTCATCGGCTGCAAATCTGTGCGACTGGGTAGCGGAGAAGCATCGGCACCGGGTGCCTCACGATGGGGCCCTGCGCGCTGCATGGCTCAAGCTAATCGGCCATCCAGCGACGTACGTCGGGGACCTGATCGTTTGTGGTGGACACTTCGCACGAGACGCTTACGCGGTCGACTCGCGGCTGGTGTGGCAGACGGTAAACAAACAAGCATGTTTCGCAGCAAGCGGAAGTGCGTTGCGACTGATCTATCACGTCGATGACGTCAATCGCTGACGTGTGTCACGTTGCCAAAGTGGGTGGAGTCACGATGATGGGCTACGCCTTCCCCTTCATGAAAGAGAGAAAAGGGGTGAGGCCGCGCGCAAATTTGAAACCAGCTTAGACCGATGTTCTAAACCCTGTAACTTCCTTAATATAGCCTGTATTCGCAAACTTCTTGCGGCAGCATGTTCGCAAAGAAAAACTGCACATATATCTCTTTTTGAAAACTTTTGGACCTTAGGGCGGTTTACTAGCCCTTTAAGGCCTTCGTAAAATTGCATTTTGCTTTTGAAAACATGCTGATTTCAACGGACACACGTAACTACGTGTTGCAGGAGCTAATAGCGGTGTACATGGCCATGATTGATAACTTCACCGCCGACTGAGAGCACTGTCGGAGGAAAGTGTGCGATATAGAAAGTGAGTTTGTGCAGCCTCCAGAACATGCGACCATGGCAAAGTGTAAGCGTACCGAGCTTAGGTGTCGCGGACCGTGACGTCACGAGTTTGTCTCCCGTTGGGATATTCTTTTTTGTGATCTTATTGTGTGCGCTTTTTGGCGTCATTTCTGTGATTGAAATGCATCACAGAATCGCTAGTGTGCCTTTGCTTGGTTTGTCACGTATCTAACGAATATAGGGACAGAAGTTACTGACGCAATATTATGCATTGTGCGAGGCCTAATTTATACCCCATAACATCTTTCAGACTGCACAGTACATTCATACCGTATACTAACATTTGGTTAACCTCCATGCTTTCTTTTTTTCTCTAATTTCTCTTTAGCAAAGTACAAGATGAAAGAGCCATAAGCAATATTGCTTTATTACTTCAGAAATATGCTAAAATGACCAGAACTCGCTGCTCACGTTTGAGAAAAAACAGCGCTAGTATGTGGATTCGCTAGGACTTATCAAGCACTACGTCCCGAGAATAGTTCAGGAAGCTTTTTCAGTGGACCAAACCACGAAGATTTTTCTTCATCTTCAGGCTTGCTGTTTTGTTCTTCACCAGAAGATGAGCCAGAATCATAAGTCATCCCGTTTGAGTCTGCCTCCTCTTCATGCTTTCCACCTCGGCTACCACTGTTTTCTTCGGTCGTGCTTGAACCAGATTCCGCAGTAATCTCGTTTGAGTCTTCCTCCCCTTCTTTCTCTTCATCCTTGTTGTTATCGTTTGCTTCGGTTGAGATTGAGCCAGATTTTGTAATGGTCTCTCCGGAGCCTGCCTCTTCTTCCCGCTCTTCCCCTTGCCTTCCACTTTTTATTTCAGTTGTAGTTGAGCCTGATTCTGTTGTCATCTCGTAAAAGACTTCTTCTTCTTTGCGCTCTTCAACTTGGCTGCCACTGTTGGCTTCGTCTGAGAATAAGCCAGATTCTGTGGCAGTTTCGTTGGCGTCTTTCTGCTCTTCATGCTCCTCATCTTGGCTTCCACTGCTTTTTTTCGGTTTCAGTTGAGCCAGCTTCTGTAGTTTTTGTTGGAGTCTTTGTCCGTTTTCTGCTCTTGGCTTCCACTGTTGGTTTCGGACAAGTTTGCGTCCGTTCCTGCAGCTTCGTTGCTGGATTTCTGCTCTTCATTCCATCCATCTTGGCTTTCACCATTTTCTTCGATTTCGGTTGGGCCAGCTTTTGTAGTTTCGTTGCAGTCTTCATCCGTTTCGGGCTCTTCATTTTGGCTTTCACTGTCGGATTCAGTCGTGTTTGGGCCAAATTCTGTACTTATGTTCTCGGAGTTATGCTCTTCATTTCCTTCATCTTGGCTTCCACCATTTTCTTCGGTTATGGTTGAGCCAGATGGTTTAGTTTTCTTGGAGTCTTGGTCCTCGTCATCTTGGTCTCCATTGTTTTCTTCGGTTGCCGTTGAACCACACTCGGTCGTTTCATTGGTGTCTTTGTCATCTTCGTGCTGGTCATCTTGGCTTCCACTGTTTTCTTCGGTTTTGGTTGAGCCAGCTTCTGTTGTTTTGTTGGAGTCTTCGTCCGTTTCATCTTGGCTTCCACTGTTGGCTTCGGTCAAGTTTGAACCAGTTTCTGCAGCTTCGTGGGTTGATTGCTGCTCTTCGTTCCATTCATTTTGGCTTTCACTGTTTTCTTCAGTTTCAGTTGAGCCAGCTTCTGTTGTTTCATTGCAGTCTTCATCTGTTTCGGGCTCTTCATCTTGGCTTTCACTGTCGGATTCGGTCGTGTTTGGGCTAAATTCCGCACTTACGTTCTTGAAGTTCTGCTCTCCATTTCCTTCATCTTGGTCTCCACTGTTTTCTTCGGTTGTCTTTGAGCCAGATTCGGTCATTTCATTGGTGTCTTCGTCATCTTCGTGCTGATCATCTTGGCTTCCACTGTTTTCTTCTGTTTTATTTGAGCCAGATGGTTTAGTTTTTTGGGATTGATTGTCCTCTTCCTGCTCGTCGTCTTCGTTTCTACTGTTTTCTTCGGTTTTGGTTGAGCCAGCTTCTGTTGTTTCGTTACAGTCTTCATCTGTTTCGTGCTCTTCATCTTGGCTTCCACTGTTGTCTTCGGTCAAGTTTGAACCATTTTCTGCAGCTTCGTTGGTGGATTGCTGCCCTTCGTTACATTTATTTTGGCTTCCACTGTTTTCTTCAGTTTCGGTTGAGCCAGCTTCTGTTGTTTCATTGCAGTCTTCATCCGTTTCGAGCTCTTCATCTTTGCTTCCACTGTTGGCTTCGGTCGTGTTCGAGCCGGATTCTGTACTCACGCTGTCGGAGTTCTGCTCTCCATTCCCTTCATCTTGGCTTCCACTGTTTTCTTCGCTTATGGTTGAGCCAGATGGATTAGTTTTCTTGGATTCTTTATCCACTCCCTGCTCGTTGTCTAGGTTTCCAGTGTTTTCTTCGGTTATAGTTGAGCCTGATTGTTTAGTCTCGTTGGATTCCTCTTCCTCTTCATGGACTTCATCTTGGCTTCCAACGTCTTGATCGGTTGAGGTTGAGCCCGAGTTTGTAGTCTCCTCATTGCAGTCGTCTTCCTCTTCGCGCTCTTTATCATTGCTGCCGCTATTTGCATTGGTGAAGACTGTGCCAGGTTCTGCAGTCGTTGCGTTGAAGTGTTCTTCATCTTCTTCGTTCTCTTCACCTTGACTGCCACTGTTGGTTTCAGCTGAGATTAGGCCACACTCTGTAGTAGTTTCGGTGCTTTTTTCTCCTTGTTCGTGCTCATCATCTTGACTTTCAATGCTTTCTTCGGTTGAGGTCGGGCCAGAAACATTAGTTTCGTTTGAGTGTTCGTCCTCTTCGTGGACTTTGTCTTGGCTGTCACTGTCTGCTTCGCTTGAGTTTGTGCCGGATTTTATGGTTTGTTTAGAGTCTTCGGCCTCTGCAAGCTTCTCAACTTGGCTTGCACTGTCTGCTGCGGGTGTGGTTGAGCCTGATTCTGCATTTGCCTCATCGCAGTCTTCCTCCTGGTCATTTACTTCGTCCTGGTGGCTGTTGCTGCTTCCTTTCAATGTTGATGTGCTCGTCTCTGCATCACTTCTGCTACTTTCAATTAAGGGTGTTGGCTTTCGAGAGCCTCCACCAGCGAACTCATTTTCGTCTGGTTGAGAGTGTTCAGACGATTTTCGCTCATGTGGCGCGGTATGGCCTGAAAGTCGAAGGAAGAAATGTTTTAAATAAGCTCTAAATTTAGCACAATATATATAGCAGGCACTGAATTAGGGTAAAATAACAAATAAATCAGCTCACAGATAATGAAAGCTATCAATCACAACATTTGTTAAACTTAGTGCCACTTGGTAAGAATGGTTCTGCAACTTTAAGGCACGAAACATAACAAACGTGTACAATGGACTTCTTAATATATTGACAACCTTTCTGCTTATCAATTGTACTGGCAGTGATTTTCCTCATCGTAATTTACCCGAAGCAGTTGGTGTTGTTCGTTATTATAGTAAGATGTTATTACCTTTTTACACACCACGGATTAAGAAAAAAACATGTTTACAACCAAAGTTCTACCAGTTATATAATAGTGGTAGTCGTATGTACATACAGATTGATTTTTTATAATTAACAGTAAAATCATTAACTTATTTTGGCAACTTTTTATTTTCACTGGAATCAAGAAAATATCGACCTTATGCTTTACGTCGCCTCATTAATTTATTTTCTGTTGAAATATTCTTGATTATTTTTTTCGAGAAAAAACAAGAGCGCGCAGAACACACGAAATGTGAAAGAGACGCGCGCTCGTGCGCCGCGGCTGTAGTGCGTTCAAGCATTTTTTAGGGGTGAAGCTCCTCTCAGTCTAGCCTTGTCCTGCGTCAACCACAACCGGAAGCATCTCCAGAACAGTGTAATAGATGGTGCTGTTTCATCACCATTTCTCCTCTCCTTTCATACATGGCGTTGGTGCAACGGAAATGTGTGAAACTGAATGGACGAACGCACGCACGGACGGATGGACGGACGGACGGAAGCATGGAAGATGCCTGGGCGAATGGAGGACGGACGGACAGAAGCATGAACAGATGGATGAAAGGATGCACGGAGAGACGCATATATAGACGAACGCACACACGGACGGACAGACGGATGGATGCTTCGCACCACTTATCATCTTTCACTCCATGATTGTTCTCTGAATTTTATAACTGATACAGAACAGAGGAGGTTTATTGTCCAGGGCCCCACTCTGTTTGACATACGCGCATCATAAGACGCTGCTGGCGCGCTCATCATCGATCGTGAAGCCTTGTATAATGCCCTGACGAACGATCACAGTCGTGTGTCAACTTAAAAACTTCTGGAAGGTGGTCGAGCAGTGGTGCGTAAGCACGCGTATATTTTATAGCTAGTGTGTTTTACGTGCTTGTGTCTTTAAAAAAAAGCCACCAGGCCTGCGTGAAATGTGTAGCAATCATCACAGCCGAAGCTTGAAGACTAGCCTTTCAGAGACTTTTCAGAACTATATTTCGGTAACGGCTACAAGAGCACTTGCAGGGTACCCACTACACCATAAATATTCATGATCTTTATGTAGTAGGGAGGCAATCACGACGCTATCCTGCATCAGCCTTCGGAGAATATTGCCGTGGAAGGAATTCTGTGCAGTTTTTTTATGCTGTGGCTGACGATGGTGAAGAATTATATCTGAGCCTTTTGTAATGGATTGGAGCATTCGATAGCCTACTCGTTACGCAATTCGCATTATATGTCGCCTGGTTATTTCTTTTGCTGTTCTGAAACGCGCTATTCTCATATTAACGCGTTTCCTTTCTCTACGTGAAGCCTTCCTAAGGCCAGTTTGCATCGCGCCTTCCTTAGCACCAGCGTAGCTCAGTGGTAGAATACTCAGGTGGTACGCAGGTAGTCGAGTTCAAATGCCATACGGTCCTTACTGTGTTTTTTTTGGCAAAGGTTTTTTTTCTGATTTTGCGTGGTGGTGGTTACGGGCACCTGCCACGCAAAACTGCGGTACACGTGAACTCTGTTATGATCTCATAACAGCCTACACTGTAAACGAGACACTTGCGAAGCTTCTTCGGCTAGGAGTCTCACTTCCGCCGCTTCATCAGATGTGTGGCCATTACACAAGCTGATGACGTCAGATACAGCATTCACTTGAACGAACGGCTATACAGGCAAGTTATATTCTTATGCTTTGGGCCGAGGCTCTATAGAATGAACGCACGACTAGAAGTTTTTGGAAGTCATTCTGTTGCATCACGATGCACCTTGCGGGCTCGTGAGTGGTTGCAACGAGACTTTCTGCTAATGATGCTTGAAGAAGTACTGAGAACTTGGCGTACAGTACAACAGATGTCATGTGCCTACCACCCCCAAACTGGCTTATATACTGCATGGTTGCACTATCCGACTCGATATCAGTGCACATTGAACTAAACCACCATAACTAGGACATTTGTGTTATTTGTGTGAAATGCCGCCATCGTACAAAATACCAGGCAATTACGTTTCTGCATCGTCTGTCCTCAATTCACTAACAATCACCATCGTCTTTCTTCAATGTACTAACGAAAACATCTAAGACTAAATCTGATGAGCTTGTCTCTAGAAGGAATAGATGTTGTCAACGCAATCCCCTCAGCACAACTCTTCCATTTCTATATTTGTAAAACTTTGAAGCACTCATTTTCACCAGCGGCTAATAGCAGTTGCGTCTTCATTAGCGACTACCGACAAAACAACAGTTGAAGGTAATCGATGATCATCCCACTGGCTAGTGCGATGTAATGGTTTTTCTCCTGAATTCACGTCTGCTCGTAGCGCGCTCTTTTTGCAAAATGAACGGATCATTTCATTCTTCGCATCCTATTGGTTAAAAGACTCGTGACTGCAGTTTGTGCGGAACAAAATGAAGCAGTGAGTGCATGAACTGGAGCTTTTGCCTAAAGCAGTGTCTGCGACTAGTTCTAGGAGACAATAAAATAAAAACTTTAGAATGGAATAAAGGCGCAGCTTGAATATACACTGAAACGTCTAAAGAATTGGAAGCAAAGCAATATAACAGCGCATTTGTAGTTTCGTTTATCCGTGTTTTATTTTTTATGTGTGGTACGTGTTGCGAGATCTATAGCTGCTATCCTACAACAAGTATAAAAGAGTGGGCTGTTGATTAATACGTGGGGTTGAATGTCCCTTATCCACCATATGATTACGATACACGCCGTAGTGGAGGATTCTGAAGAAATTTCGACCACCTGGGGTTCATTAACGGGCACCCAAATCTGAGCACACGGGCTTACAGCATTTTCACCTCCGTCAAAAATGCAGCCGCCACAGCCGGAACTTGATCCCGTGACCTGCGTGTCAGCAGCCGAGTACCTTAGCGACTAGATCACCACGGCGGGGCTGAGTGAGTTGTAGATCTCTACTTATTGAGACTGTGAGAATTCTCTGAATAAGAATTTCCTGTACCTGATGAGCACAGTGGCGTCCAAAGACATTTCAAACGATACCTTCAACATGTCGTACATCATTACCTGCTCCTAAGTACTGTTGCTTAGTGTACCTGCATTTCCTGCATTTCCACCAATTTATAAAGAAATGATATGCCCAGCTGTAGTAATAATAATTATCCAGAAACGAAACTAGCAGCTAACCTAAGTTCAGGAGAACGAATGCGATCAGGGTGGCGAAGACGAGCTGGGGCCTCATTTCTCCTTCAGTAGGACCTGAAATGAAGACGTATGATACTGTTTCACGTGACCATTTTTTAAGACGCACTGTTTCACTTTGGAATTGATCTGCTCGCACCATTTAAAGGTAGGCGAAAAGCAATGCTGAACACCAAATTTGAAACGCAATACAACTGTCATTTGATCTATCTCATGCTTCAAAAGTACACCCCACGAAATGCTGGACGGTAGGTCGTACGTCATGGGGTGTACTGTAAGTCACAGTTGGGCTCAGTAGAGATAAAAAAATAACCAGAATTCAGTGATTCAAAATCCAGTTAACCAATTTACGCAACAGCATAACCGGTTGTAATTCCGAAGTTGCACGTGCCGACGTCCTTACTTGAGTATTCGAGGCACGTATCCGCGCAATAATTGCGAAGCGCAGCGGCTTTGTTAGAAGACCAATCCACGAAACGCAATGTTGTGCCTGAATAATTCGCAGTCTCTGTAGGAGCCAAGCTTGGTGTCTTTAAGCAAGCGAGCCTTTGTATGAATGCGAAAACACGTTATAGCGACAGTCTTGCAGTCAAAATTTGGAGTATTTTTTCTTTTGACAACCAATTTTGCTCATATAGGAGACCCTTCATGTCATCTGATTGTGAAGTGGAGAAAGCGGGTGTGGTTGGAGAGATATTTAGCCCGCGCTTTCGTGAAAGGAGTGAAATCGAACGTAATGTAAAAGGTGGAACAATTACGCAAACAAGGGGCTATTCAAGGTGTACCAGACGTGTGTGTGGTGTCGCTTCTGTGGTCATTTGTTTACATTGTTGCAGTACGTTTAACTCTGAACCGAATTACTTAGAAGGAAGAATTGTCGATGTGCATACGTTAAGCTGCAGATATTTTGCTTTTCTTCCCAGTACGAACCATTGCGATTGGCAAGCGAGTAGCTTTAGACAAATACTCATAAAGTGCCTCTGATGTCATATAAGATTTAGGTTAACGCAAAGGTGCGTATACATTCTTATCCTCGAAAAGCGTGCTTGCTTTGTTGAATGCTTGGTTTCGTAAATACGTTACCTAGACATATATACTTAGAGTGCTAGAAGCGGTACAAAAAGCTTAGGGCACCTAAGCGTTACTCAGGTTAACCCACCGGTCGCCGTTCCGAGAAAGTCTCCCCTTTCGCGCTCCCAGTGTGCATGTGCTTGTCAATAGGCTATTCGTAAATTCTGCTTACACACCGTACTCAACCAAGACCCAATGCTCCTTGGTTGAGCGTGTGCGAGCCGCGGCCGACGCCCATGAGCCACAGTAAAGGAGTGCGCACCTAGTGTTTGTATAGGGCGGGGCCCATAAGGACCGTTTCGCCCCTCCCAGCATATGGCACTGAAAGTGAAATGTTTTTCTTCACCCTCATTATTATTACCAGCATCCCGTGCGACTCTCAATTTTGGAATAGAGGACTACCTTTGAACGCTATGCTGGCGAAGAAAATAAAACAAACGTGTCTACATTAAATGTCTAAGAGAAGCAGCTTGCAGAGTAACCATGCAAGATTCCTGATAACAACGAAAGTTTAATTGGTGAAGTTGACATCATCGTATTTGACAACTGTTACTTTCCAGTTTCATTAAAGTCTAATTGAATGCTCATGTAACATATAAATATTTCGAGTTTTTAAAGGTAGCTGTGTGCTGGCGATATGTATTCATACGCACAATGTCCTACTTGCTTCCTGGTTTTCCAACGTATTGGCAGTAAAACATATGAGCGTATGTTCGCGTTTGCGTAAATTAACTCATGCAAGTCAGAATCAACATGTATTTCAAGCTACAGCGTGACTCTTCAAATCGTATCATCGTACGTACTCATAAATAAACCGAGTATAATCTTTAGCAGCCATGAGGGCAACGAGTGTTAAAGAAGGCAAAATTTATTCATTAAATCATTTCACCAACTGATAACACTTTCTAGTACCAATAATGAGTGTCATCAACAGCCATTTCGAACCTTGAACACCAAAACGTTTTCTGCTTAAATACACGAATGATTGGGAGACTATTGATTATTA
Source organism: Rhipicephalus annulatus (assembly GCA_013436015.1). NCBI lineage: Eukaryota > Metazoa > Arthropoda > Arachnida > Ixodida > Ixodidae > Rhipicephalus > Rhipicephalus annulatus. Next base: position 134,624 of record WOVY01010380.1, read on the forward strand.
GGCAAGTGATACTCACCTCGAACGCAGAAGAATCCTATGTAGGATGCGTGTTGCATTGTAGAATCGTTTGCCTTTTATACAGGTTTGATAAGACAGCGTGCGACTCGAGAAACTTCTACAAAAAAGAAAAACACACACACACACACTAAACTACATCCTTCAACTATGTCACGAAGCATTACCGAATCGCTGAGATGCTCCGTTAAGCAAGCATGACGTAAAGTTAGCCACTCAATCAGGTAAGATGAATCGTACATCAGCCAGCACATCACAGTTTCATTCAGTAAGGCAAGTGCTCATCGAGAACGTTACAGTTGCTGCAAAATGGTACTTGACAAGGTATTTTGACAATGAAGCATTAGCCTCACACTATGCCTCCTTTTGAATAAATAAAATCGAGCACTCTTCGTGTACATGTGAAAGCTGTAGATTGATACAGATTGATGTTACAATATACACGACGTGCAGCACCATGTTCCTTAATTCTTCGCAGAAGAAAGCACAGTGTATTTTATAATGATTGTTATGTGGGGTTTAACGTCCCAAACCACCATATGAATATTAGAGACGGCGTAGTGGAGGGCTCCGGAAATTTCGACTACCTGGGGTTCTTTAACGTGCTCCCAAATATGAGCACATGGGCCTACAACAATTTCGCCTCCATAGGAAATGCAGCCGCCCCTGCCGGGATTTGATCCCGCGACCTGCGGGTCAGCGGTCGAGTACCTTAGCCACTAGACTACTGTGGCGGGGCAGTGTATTTCATAGTATTAGCGCATTGTTCGTGTTGGCTGAAAATATAGCGTAGGATCTTTGTGTGGCAAGAAAGAGATTTCCGCGCGTGGGGTCTATAACCGGAGTAATTGGATATCTTTTACTGGTGATGAGACCGACAACACTCCCAAAAGAAAATATATTGTTTAACGCCATTTAGAATGTTTCTTAGAGAAGGACAACCATTACACCACTATATACAAAACGGTTCGGTTGCTTCATAATTAAAATATAAATTACTTCAAAATATTGTTTTCATTCATCACATCTACGCTAAAAAATGAGTTGTTACTATAATAAGGCGGAATGAGATTAGGAAACTTCGTCATACAAAGCCGGGCGCAATTGTTTTTTTTTGTTTAGGTGTGCTTTGTAATCGAAAGCAGATAATAGACACGCGGATCAAAATAAAATTAAGGTGTCTTGCATGAAGTTTACGCAAGCTCTCGCATATACCTACAGGCGCCATTAAGGATTCTTCTGTACAAAGGGCATGCCCTAATGTTTGGGATTAACCATAGGGCAGCTCGCCAGAAGCTTTCGTAACCAAGCTACCTCAGATAACTTGGACCAATAATAAAAGTAGAGCAATGTGATCTAGGAAAATTACACCTGTCGCGTATTACCAACCTTTATAAATGCTTACAACTCTTTATTTTTTATTACTATGTAATGAGTAATTAGTTATTCTTGATTACGTATTGCTTATTGTTGCTTCAATCGGTAAAATAATAAATCGAAGTTGTAGGACACCTAAAGTAGGCTCAATATCTCACAATTTTCCCAGGATTCCTACTTGAAGTAGCATTTAAGCGAAAAGCCCAACAGACATCTACAGCTTTTGATTAAAGCATTTCTTTCTCTCTCTCTTTTCAAGATTATCGAAATAATAATCTCAAATAGCCCCGCAAATGATGGTGCTCAAGGTTCACGTTGCCGAGCTCTATAACAAGACGCAATGCTGATACCGCCAGAGAGGAGCCTTACACTGGTTTGACTAATGTTTACAACAAAGCAATCAAGGTTTTTGTGTGTCGGTTCATGTTTCTGCACAGGCTGCAAGAAGTTTTGTGGTCGTTGCAGTCATAGCGCTAGATGCTTGAATATTGTGTTACAGTAACTTTATCTGATATGCGAATAATAAGTTAAATACCAATGTAAATACAACTGTGAATACAATGCAAATAGTAATACAGAAACTCGGTAAAGTTTGGTGACCCTTTATGTATACTTATGAACTATATGAACCAACACATGCCTTTAGGATCTGGTCGTTGATGATGGCCCACTTCAATAGTACGGGAACGGAGAAACCGTAAACGACTGCGAGCGGCCACCTGTGTTGTCAGCAAATTTTCGAAAATATTGTTGGCCAAAGTAGTAAATAAATACTTTGTGATTTAGAACAGTGCAAGACATCGGGGGACCTAGAAACATACCTACCTAAAACATACAAAACAATCCCCTTGGATGAACACGTAAACACAATACAGGGCACGCCCCTAAATGTTATCGCAATCAATCATGAAGTGTTACCAGTTTAGTTATTAATGACAGACGATACAAAACTAATTTAAGTAGCAGAAATTGCTCGTTAAGACATATTGGATTAGATATACCGGTTATAGTTACCATAACACTTCTAAAATATTTTTACAGACATATTTAGGTCTTTTTTGGGGGGATTGACATTGACGCACTGCGAACTGGATTTCAATCTTTCCGTAAGTCGCAGCGGATCTTTTCCTACTGTGTGCACTAGGTATATCCATATATTTTTTATTTGTCCTCAAAATTTCCTTGCGATAACTGTGAACGTAAATGCAGTATTAATATAATAATTATACAAATCATGTAGATAGCTAAAAAAATAACACCAAGCTGTCTAACTTGTTCGATTGCAGGTTAGCACAGAACATGTTGCAGTAAACACAGGTCAAAAACTGCAGAGAAACCTATAAAAATTAAGAAAACACTTGTTTTAACAAGCACTTTGTGACGCTTAAGAAAGCACTGAATATTTTGTCGTAAAAGCAAAGAAGCATTTCGCCAAGACAGGTTGTACTAGGTAAATACAGTAGATGATTGTGAATTTGTCCCCGCTGTATACGATTTCCTGTCTTCCACGTTCGCCGTCAGGAAAGCTAAAAATGAACCCTTAAGGCTGTGTATTACGTTCCGTTTTTACGGTTCACAAAACATACGATTGTTCGGCAGCAACGTTGAGCACCGTGGAAACTATGGTGTCACGACACTTTCTGCCACCAAAAATGCTCGTTTGGGAGCGCTAAACACGCCCGCTCGAGTAATTTCGAAGCGCGAAGTCTAAATGCCGTCGCTCAGCAACGGCGACTTTTCTGCTGTTCCTTAATGCCCGCTCCACTTGCTTCGCTCAGTTGATCCCTAGACGCCTTCTCTGAATAGCTCGATCTTCCCCTCTGTATCTTCTGCGAATAGGTCGGTCGCTGTTATCTCTCAGCCACGCTCCGACTGAAGGCAGGTGCTGACGCTGGCTGTCAAAATCTTCAAGCAGCTTACAAAAAGTCTTTTCTGCAGAACTTTGCACGATTTCATTGAGCATTGTAAATCCTTCATTAATGACATGGCAAATACAAGCACACTTGGTTCGCAAACTTTTGTTTAGTCTCCATGGCTAGAAAAACAGCCCGGAGAACATTGCTCAGCTAATAAAGTGATACACACACACACAAAAAGAAGACTCTCGCTCATAAAGTCAACCATGGTTCCGTAGGGAAACTAGGGAAATGCACATGCCACCACTCTTCACGACGCCGCGACATGTAACCATGGTAATGCCCCCATTGTGCCGAGTAGATCTGGTCGATAAAACGTTTCTTCCATACATTTCAGCAGGAGCAAGTCATTATCGGCTCCGAAGTTTTCGGGTTGCTCCACCCATCGCGCAATACACTCCCAGTACGTGTTCGCTTTAGGGGCGAAGCTCCTCAAGCCATGGGTCGCGCGTCCGCGATATTTGTAGTAGTAGTAGTAGTAGTAGTAGTAGTAGTAGGTAGCCACCTCCATGGCCGAACTGATGGAGCGGCATGTGCACGCTCTTTTGAATTGAGAACACACGCGCACGTCAATCATAAATAAAAAAAATTGTTGTTTCACATGAAGTAACTTACGGACGCGAGTATTGGTGACATCATCTTCAATAAAACGTGGCTTGAGTTTGATGCTTACTAAGAAATCACAGCATATCCACGGAATGAATCTTGATAAGTGGGTAGAAGCGTCCGTTAGCCCGTCCGTTCGTTCTTGCTTCCGGCCGTCCGCGCGACCATCCGCACGTCCTTCCGTACGTCTATCTATGTGTCCGTCCATACGTCGGCGCGTCCGTCCATTTTATAATCTGTCTGTCCATCCATTCGTGCGTTTATCTGGTGAACACTCTAAGTACCACCATCTTCAATCTCGCATCCTCTGTGGCAAATAACCACTCCACGAGTCCGTTCTTCCGTCCGCCCGTCTGCGAGTCTGAAGGTCGGTCCATGCGTCCTTCTAGTGAGCACTCCAAGTATCGCTATCTCCCATACCGCATCCCCTGTGGCGCATACCCACTCTAGATCGAATATTTGCCACTGGTGGTTACGTACGACAACAACGGAGAAAGGACAGACCCACACCCTAAGAAGCTTCACCCCTAAAGAAAAACTAGTAACAGAACAATGCACTTTGAGCACTATCTGACCTGAAAGGTCCACGTCAAACTCGCTCGGCGTAACTTCCTCGGTTTGAGCAAGGTTTAGCAAGGGTGGGGTCACAGGGCCATGAACTAGCGGTGGTGAAAGGTGGGAACTAGATGCGAAGCACATGCCATACGAGAGTGCGCGTGTGCCACTCCTCTAGTCTGAGCATGCCACTTCTCGTTCAGTCCTTCAAATGTCCGCTGGATGGCGGTACTTATATATGATGAATGTGTGATGAAAAGATGCGAGATGGTGGTACCTAGAGTGTTCACTAGATGGACGGACGGATAGACATACTGACAGAGGCACGGACCGACGGCTGGACGGACGCAGGGATGACCGCACGGATAGATGGACAGACGGATGGGTGGACATACAGACAAACATACGTACGGATGGACGGAAGTGTGGACGGACTGACGGATGCTTTGCCCCACTCATCACCATGCAGCCCGTGAATATGCTGTGATTTATTTTATAGGCCGTGCAATTCTGTGTACATTCAGGGAGAATCTAGCTGGAAGACTTTGTTTTCTAAAATATATGGAAGAGTGTTGGCTATCAGACGCCAAAAGAGATGATACAGGCCCCCGCCATTTTTGTGAGGACTCGAAGAATCGCAACGCACGCATGATACGGGCGCTTGGTGCCTTCATATTCGATGCCTGCATCATTATTACAGTGAAAGCTGTATGTGAATCGAAGAAACGAAAAAGTGTCCGGCATGCGAGTCACGAGTGGTTTTCATTGGCTGGGCTATCGGCTACGTCATTGTAAGCGTCCTATCAAAGCCCGTGCACCATTCGTTACGTTGTTTGTGACGTCACCCATCTCTTCACATTAGTGGCTCTGAGCCCGCACGCACAAGTTTCTGCTGAAACATTCCACGTGAGTATGCCATGGACAACTCCAGAAGAGCCCTGACAGGATAAAAGTGAGAGATACCGCATTCGCCGGGCCGTTGGTGCTGTCCTGGCACAAAAGCCGGCCGGCGATCTAAGTACCTGCCGCAGCTGCGTACCGATGAAATGAAAGCCTTCCAAGCCGCGCTATATCGTGAACGGGAACCACAGCGCCGGTGATGGGCGGATCCTGCGAACCACGCCGCCGAGTTAGCTCACGATGCTAAACGCTTGCATAAATGCCGCACCGAACAATGAATGTGTTGTTCTTAAAGAAGGAAAAAAGGCTTCTAATTTTTTTGCTGCTATAGACGACATGGCGCAGTCTCTACGCCAAAAGCAGTGGTGTTGCGGCGTGAACGTGATTTTTGTAAGAGCGCGTTTATCGTGGCAAAGGCCGCTTTCGACAGGAGTTTCTCCAGCGGCCCATTGCCTTCGGCTGCGACGTATGTGAGCTCTGATGCTTCGAGAATAACCAGCGTGATGAACGAATGTTCATAAGCATTTAACCGCTCATCACACTCCTGCATGACCCTGATCATGCGAGGCACAATGCGCAGCACGTGACACTAGGCAGTTTCAGTTTTACGCACGTAGGAACTCGACGTACGCAAACGTGAAAAGTCCACGTACGTTATGCGCAGCCATCTGAAACGATTTTAACGTCACATACATGTCGCACGCTGAGAGCTACCACGTAGACGCATCTGCTGGGCATCATGAACACTTTGTACTGACCTGTCTTCTTCGCATTGGGCGTTCTACGCTAAAAAGAAACGACCGAGTGACTTCAGCGTTGACAGAAGGCGTTGACGAAATTGCACTGCCATTGGACACGTGCCAAACAGGGCCAACGCATAAACATGAGGCGTTGAAGGAACTAATCACTGGATTTATGGTCATGATGCATTACTACACTTTACTATAAGCACTTTGAGAGGACAGTGGTTTATGTGTAACTACGATCGCAGTGCAAGCATGACACACACAAAAAGTTATCACTTGTCCTTTTGAGCAACCGTTGTGATAAACCTCCTTGCAATATTTCATAAATATGTGCACGAATCAAAGACATTACCTATAACATTTGCAAACATCTGCATTGACATCAAGGAGAGTGCATAATTATTTTTCATTCACTTGCAACTACGGTAAAACATACATTTTCAACTCATCTTCTCTGTCCCGTGTCATCCTCATTTAATGATTGCTAGTTTCTTGTGTTATTCTCTTTTCTTCTCTCATTATTTGTTTATTTAAAGAACTTTTTTGAAATTTTAATGCTTGAATGCCGTTCAATTCTGTGTGTAATCTTAAGCAATTTTCTTTTTTTGAGTAACGGAAAGTCTTTTTACGGAATTGTGTTCGATATTTTTATAGCTTGTTCTGCGTAAATAGGTCCATGTATAGTCATCTGCTTTTCATGACAGTTGTATTCTTAGTGATAATATTATTTTTCTTTTTTCATCATTGTCGCTGTTAGGCGTTGTACATTCATTGACAATTTTCGTATGTTATTGTTTGTGTGTAAGTTGTGGAAAAACCTATTTATCTCTTTACTTTTGATGCGTACTCTGCACAATGCACTGTTGGGTCTGTAAGGTATTTGCAATAAAGAATAAAAAATAATAATCAATAAATATAATGTGTGTTGTAAAGGCTACAAAGCATGTGACCCTCGCCCAGTTGATGGCGGGCCCGCCATCTGCAGTGTTGCCGACAGAGAGGTCATGGGTTCTACTTTACTTGATGGAAGACTTTTTTTTTATCTTTTGATCGTGTGTACTTTTCGTTGGCCTTTCTGTTACGGAAATGCGTCGCTGACGTCTTGCGTAATTACAGACATCAAACAATGTCGTGTTAAAAAGCAAGTCAACCAAAAGTTGACCCGAGTTAGTTGCAGTTGGAGTGTTTGATTTTGTCAAGAGCGTTCGCTTCGTGGCAGTGCCAACACATGATGTGACTGCCCCAATAGGGTCACGCAGGCATCATCACCTGTCATCGCTCGAGGACTGTGGCAAAAGATGAAAGAACATCCCTGCATTTTGTTTTGTTCAAGTGTGTTAGTGTCAGTATTACCAGGTTGAGGGCTGGAGTCCTCATACCAATGTTTATTCTCGCATGGCGGTTTTAGCATAGAAGTATCTTCAAGTTTAAGGTACCTGATGCATTGCTTCATGTATTCGTAGCACAGTACTGTAGTGGTATTTCAGACGTATTACGATAAAGATACGTGATACGAAATCACTACCATACGTGTGTTATTCACAGTGCTGCATTGCCTTGTAGCAGTTCTGACGCTGTGTAATTGTATATTACGGGCAATAAGCGAATCTCCCTAACTCTCTTTTAATGCCTGCCGAAACCTAGCGGCTTCACTTTTGGCGTGTAAACTGGGTAGTCCCAACTTGGGCGTGCAACATTTTCTCACACTTGGCAGTGCAAAGTTCGGGCTTCCCGCACAATTTATTAGGTGCGCATAGCTTTCAGGGAAAGCAGCGCCCAAGTCAGTCTTGACGGGCACATTGCCATCTTTCCGAGTGAATTGATACGGGAGGCAAAATGCTATATCGCGGTCAGTTTATCACAGAGCCTGGCTCCCGTGGCCTGGTTGATATGCAAGCCACATCATGTCGTAAAGTGCTGATGCCATAATAAACTTTTATAACAGATTTATGAAATCTCCCATGAAAGAAATCTTCATAAATCTCCTATGAAACCCACTCTCAGCTAGTGAAATGAACAAGTGCTCAAGGCGTTCATTAGTTTCTTCGGGTTTTATATGCTACTTCCATAATCTTTGTTCTTACTATATTTCCTAATAAAATAAAAGCTTCAAGTAATAAGTACAGGATTACAGAGCCACACTCCACAACAACAATGTGCTAACAATGTGCCCTGTAAGAAGGTCTGTATGCGTCTGTACTGCCCACTCACGCACACTTCGTTATACGCATCATAGGCGTGCTGCGATATAGTATAACTACAGTGAAATGTGCGCATGGCACACGTTCTTTTGTTTTTGTGTTCATTTGTGCCTAACAGTAGTCAAGACTTACACAAAAAGAGCCAAGAAATAATTTTCTGGGGTTTATTGTCGGTTTGTTCTAACTAAAGCTGCGCCTAAAACACCAGCCTCTAAATTTCCCCTTCACCCTTTCATATGTGCCTAGACTACCATTAATCATTTGAGAATGTCTGCCGAATGTGCCTCCTCCTCCCCCCGTATGCTTATTCTTTCAGTTAGTTCAATGTCACGGCTCGGCTTCCCGGTTATTATCTATCTTGTACTCCTTTACGCCTTCTAGAGCCTCGCAACCAATTGTGTAACGCTGTTCTTTTCCAAGACGGTTGTTCATTACTTTAGAGTTTATTAATTTTCCGACCTATCACTCTGCTATCCGTGTCAAATTCTGCAATCGTGAGGTACAGTTTGTCTTTTGAGTTACTGATGGGGACAAAGTCATCACAGCTTTGCAGGTTACTGAAAAACCTCCCATGAACTCGTATATATTGCTCACTGTTTCTAATCCAGGACTCTGAAAATACTTAGAGGACGCTCAAGCCTCACCCTCAAGAGCAGAACACCACGATAGCGTAATTTATCTTTGTTCGCATCGTCTTCTGAATCACTAGCATTGCTTCGCTTCTAGGTGGGCACCAAAACCGTGCCGCAAAGAAATCAATGTAAAATGGGTATTTCACGTTATACTTAACGCCTACTGCAATTATTATTATTGTTTGATTTGCATACACAGGTACATAAGGACACAGAGGAAACAGGGAGAGAGCAAGCTGGCAACTGCCACCTGGTGGGGCACAAGGCCTGCTCACTCTTTCGGGAGGAGGGAAGAAACAGAGAAAGAAAGATTAGAGGGGAGATAGAGGAAAGAAGGTGGGGAAGGAAAAAAATTACGAAGCATTTGACGACTATGAGTTAAAAACACAAATAAAAGTAATAAAAAATAAAAAAAGATCATCTATAAACGGGTGGCCAGGTGCACTTGGTTTATAAATGTAAGGAGAGCTCGGTGGGCCTGGTCGCGTCGGGAAGCACTACTACTCGGAAACAAATAGTCGTCTAAAGTCGCGCACTTAAGTCCTCGGAATTTATATTCCTTAATCAGAAAAGACCGCTGCGTAGCCAATGTAAGACAGTGCACTACGAGATGCTCAAGTGTTTCGCAGGAGCAACAAGCTGCGCACAACGGGCTGTCCACACGCCCTTGATGGTGTAATCGTCCACGCACCAGCACAGAGCCCACTCTTAGTTTGTACAACAGCGCTCGGGAACTAGAGGCAAGCCACGACCACGAAAACGGGGAGGGAACAATCCACTCGCCACACGCTGGTCTGGGTGCCGCTTAGGAGGTGTCGGCGTATAAGCAGACGAGCGTTGTCCATCGTACGTAGCATTCCCGGGCAGTTGCAGCCATCATGGTTGCATAACGAAGCAAAGGCGATGTGCTCCTTCATTGCCCGCAATACCCATGCGCGAAGGTACACACTGTGCAGCTAGGCATACCCAACGTGACAGAATATTCTTAATGGATTCCATGATGCTGTTCAGGATAGGGCAATTGGTCTCCTTGCTGGTGAGCCTGCTAAGGGCCCCACAAGAGTCGTTGAAGATAACAATCTTCGATGCTGGCAATTCTGGTACGTACCTAAGGGCGACATAAATCGCTGCTAGCTCGGCCTTCACCGACAATGAGGAGTGCAGTATTTTAAACAACCGCCTAATAGTGATTGAAGGGCAGAAAAAAAGCTGCAGAAGCGCTCAGGCCACCGCTGCATACAGAAGCGTCCATAAATATTTTTGCATAGTATTTATGGACGTTTCTGTACGCAGCGAAAATGCAATTTCGAAGTATGCACTATGATCTGATTCTTCGACTTACGATTTTGCGTGACACCCACTATAGGCGTACGTAAAGAAACACTCAAATTTGAATTTTCAGTAATGAGGGGGGCGGTGGTAAATCATGCACTCATTGCTTAAATACCCCGCTTTACCGCTGGTGTGTTGGCAATTTTATGGTTTCGACACACAATGATGCATGTGTTAAAGATATTCCGTCCACTGCATCCTATAGCGTTTCTTTTTGAAGTAGTTGTACGCACTATTGTGGCTCCTTTGCAGAGCACTTACTTGCCACAGAGTAGTCCTGGCTTCTATTTCCACACTAACTGAAGTCTTTTTGATTGTTTGTTTGCATTTATCAGAAATTCGCGCTAACGAACAACGCATATATCTATCTCAAAACTAACAGCGCAGTCACCTATGCCGACAACTAAACTTCTGTGAAACGAGCTGTGAAAACTTTTTTTAGACCTTCGTTAAGCACGCTGTCAATAATATTGGGGATACAATGCCACCCGAATAATATAAAGGTAATATAATGCGTATTTGTCCTACTGTGGCTTATTACATTTTCTGTATGATGCAATTTAGTCGTTTTTTATATTAATCTCGAAGTCTTCACTCCTCCTAATTTACTAGTAAACAGCTTCGTTGCCATACCATTTTGTTGTAACAAATCAATGCCAGTAATACAGTTTTATTCTGTCTTGGTCATTATTAAAAAGACACTACAACGGAGCAAGGTGCCAGACTATTTTTTTCACTAGGCCAACTGCTGAAACTAATGGGCCAAATATCAACGCACATTTGAACTGGCAAAATCCGACAATAGAAATGCATGAAGACACATATGGCTTCGAATTTTATTTAGCAATTAACGTTATATTAACTACCGTTGTCCGCTTCTTTAGAGCAGCCTCGTCGTCCTTATTCTTTTTTGGTTGCTTCTCAGGGTACCAGTATAAACAAATTTACAGACTCAGTTCCTGTCGTGTGACAAGTCACCCTGAAAAATCATCAAAAGGAGCATTTCAGAGCCATATGGTCACTGTGAGATCTGTCACGTTTTTTATGTGTTCAGGTGCATATATCTCATGCTGCTTTGCGCAAATAAGAAGTCGACTATGTTGTAGTGCCCCCCTTTCTCGGCCGTCTTCTTGTCACAAATAAAGTGTATACATAGTAGTAGCGGCTTTTAGGACAAGGAATGCACATATTACTGCAGTCCATAAATGAGTGTTGGTCAGCGTTGTTGGTGGGATAGAGTGGAACAATAAAGAGAAATCCACAGGACCAATGTTTGAGAAGTGGGTATCTAAAATACCATGTACCAGGACAGTGCATATTTTATCCCACTTAGTGACGCCTCGCCTCGCCTCGCAGTGCACCGTTCATATGAATGACGAGGCAAATTGAATGGTCATTGCGACAAATTATAGAGTCTTACACAACATATGGTGTGTCATTGAATCTTGATGTTACTTGAATCTCACACAAGCAACAGCCACTTTACTTTGTCCAAAGAAGGTTCATTTTGTTGCCTATTTTTGCTGTCCACACATTTAAGATACCCCCACGTCTCACGACAAACGTGAAGACTGCTGTTCATTCAGTATAGTTAGAGAAGAAGGAAGACGAATGTTTGTTCATCTCTAAACAAATTACATTCGGCAGCTGTGATAGTGACTGACATGTATTCCGTATGTTGAATTTTATTATAGTAAGCAGCATGAGCAGTACTAGAAACTTTTAAATCATTAATTCCAGCAAACATTCATCTAGCGGGAATGATATGGGTGTCAGGCCATCGTTGTACACTTATAAATGAGATGGATGACTCACTTGCGCGAGCATTCCTTGATCTTCCAATTGCGCCTATCAAGCCTCTTAAAGCCTGTGTCACAGCAGCGAGGTTCAGAAAACTTTCCCTTCTTGAAGACTCATCAAAAATGATGATACCGAATCCAGAGTTCTCGCACCTGCACTTCCCATGAAATAATAGATGGTGTCCCATGCGTAAATTGGAAGTCTCCGTAACAACATTACGATGCCATGTACCACCTCTTATTTCTACTTAAACAGGTCTGGTATTATACCATCCCCTCTGTGCTCAAGCTGTAATGAACCTGAAGATATTGACCAATTTCTTCTCACATGTCACTGTTTTAAAGATCGAAGAAAGAATTGCTTCGAAATTCTAAATCAAAAACTAGGAATATCGCTTACTACTCCTAATATTTTGTCTTTTGGGCTGCTTCATTAGGATTCAGCGACAGGAACATCTGCGGGGCTCTCAGCAAATTCCTATACAGGCACAAGAAGATTACCTTGCTTAGCCATCGATCAGCTCTCGCTTTTTACTAGCCAATCTAACATGTATTATTTAACTAATAAACTCTAATGACTTAACTTTCAGAAAAATTTCATATAACGATTACACCTCAGTTATTCGAAAAAATTCTATTATTTCTTTTCTGTCACTTTTTCACATTGTGCCAAAATATTCCCACCAAGTAAAAAAAGTAATTATATTTGCCTAGCCTAGATGAGCTTAAGCTATTGGCTTACATTAACCGGCGGCTTCTTGATCAATCCCCCTTAATGCATGAGAGCCAGGACGAAGGATCAAGCAAGCAAGCAAGCAAGCAAGCAAGCAAGCAAGCAAGCAAGCAAGCAAGCAAGCAAGCAAATGCGTGGCTGGAAGGAGCCGAACGGTTCAAGGTTGCTTAAGGTATGGCCCAGTTCTTGACGATTCTTTTTTTTTTGCTGAGGCATGCATGACTGTTTTTCAGTGGTAGGTAAAGACTTGGTGAATCGTAGAATTACAAATGGCACTCAAGCGATGGTATTTCGGTGCATTGACGAAAACGGAGGGATCTTTTCGACAACCCGGCTATTTTATCTCTCGTCCTGCATGAAAACGTTCGGGGCTATGTCTTTTGTTTTCGACTCTACATTTTTTCTTTGATTGGCGTATAAAAGGGCAACGTCTTTTTGTTTTCTTAAGAGCTGTGACTGTGTGTAGAACAGATTGGTTGTCGTTTGACAAGAGAGCAACTGTCCCATGTCTGAGAATCGTGCGTAGCGTAAGCAAAGAGCGCGTGTATTTGCTCATATGTATAATATGCACAGCAAGTGTGAAGTTGTCGATACTTACCATAAAATTATGAAGAAAAAGTAAGACATTTTACACGTACAAAGCGTTGCAGTTTTCTACATCAGGGCTTCGTAATTTTTCTTATGTGCGGAGCACCTGTGCTGCCAATAAAAACGATACAATTGTAAACGGGTGCATAGTATATGGTTCTTGTTGCACAGTATATGGTTGGCCTTCGAGTACTTTGTTTATATTGCTACGTGGCGCTATGGATAACTTGAAACTCTATAGGGAAGAAGATGATGTCTGAGCTCTCGTGCAGACGGGGTTCCATCTTGTATGCCTGCTTGTTTTATCAATTGTAAACATATTTCTCAGACGCCTTTTCCCCATGACAATTTGGTGGAGGTGCGGGATAAAAGGCCTCCGAGAAAGGCGTCTCGTCGGTACCTTCCCCAAGCGTGCCTCGTCCAACTACGCAGCATCCGAAGCCGAAAAGGACGCGCACATCTTCAAAGGAATCGCACATCCTCAAAGAATTAACTCTCTTCATGTTCCGCAACTTTCCGAGATTGAATGACGTCATTAACGAATGCCGACGCTTTGAAGAAGCGAAAAGAAGTCATCTTACTCCTCCAATTTCTCGTATTCCCATCACGGCTGCCACATCTACCTGCGAAAACGCCCGTCTCCCTTCAGCCACTGCTACTGCCAACAATATTGTGCGCATCGTCCGCCGTGAAATCCAGGCCACCTCTCCTATTGTTGATCATGCCCGTGCCAGTGACGATTCTTCTGCAACGATTTCTTCAATATAGATCATTGTCCGCCAGGAACTGGCCAATGTCCGACTACAGACGCTCTGCCCAGTTAACAGTCCCGACCAATTACCTAGTGTACCTGATACGCTCTGTGGTCCGTACAACCGTCCATGTTACCGGAACTCCGCTGAATGGCGAACCTCCGATGACAGACCTATCTGCTTCTGCTGCGGACGAGTCGGCCACATTTCACGTCATTGCCGCAATTCCTGGTATCGGCAGCTATGGCCACACTACGACAATACCCGGCGCCCACCAAATGTTTCCCGCATTCCAATAGACATCGACCACGACAATGCTTCGCTCCCCATGCCCGCTCGACCAAACCACTCACTGTCGCCAGTCATACACCTGTCCCGCTCACTTAACCATCACTGCTCTACCTCTCCCTCCTACCACCATCAGTCCTCGCAAAACTAACGACCGCAGCTTCTATAGAGGTGAGCCTGCCTTGACGACCCGAGCTGAAATTCCTCTGCACACGCTACCCGGACGCAAGAACCCAATCAACGTAAATGTAGACGGCACACCTGCAATACCACTCATTGACACTGGCACTCACATATCAGTAATGAGCTCTAGTTTTTGTGCTCAGCTAAAGAAAGAGCTTACGCCTGCTCTTATCTCTGTAGTTCGAGTAGCCGTTGGAGCAACGTCAGCTGCCACTGGGATGTGTTTCGCCCGCGTCACTGTGGCTAGATGTCATGCTTCTATTTTACGTCCTGAATCACTGCCGACATGAAATCATTCTGGGATTAGATTTTCTGTTGACGCATTGCGCCCTAATTGTCTATTCTGCTGGTGTTGTTCAACTCACCCTACCACACGCTGTTGACCCTCCTGCTCCTACGCCACCAAAGCTATGTTCTGTCGAGTACATTCGCCTATTCTGTCGAGCTGTCACGTATATAGACGTGTCTTCCGAAGTGCTTGTGGCCGATTGAGAGTTCGTCGTGTCACCTAACCCTACCGTAGTCTCTTCGTTCAATGTAACGTTCCCGCACACGATTATGACTATGAAGAACAACGTGGTGCGTCTCCACATTGTGAACTTTGGACTATGCTCGCAAGTACTGCCTCGAGGAATATGCCTTGTAGCACTTGCCCCGGCCGGTGACTACAACATTTTCGCCTTAACAGAGGATAAAACGTCACCTGCCAGTCTTGATTTTGGCACTACACGAGATGGCATAACGAAAATGATCGCATCTGATCTCCCAACGGAGCACGTGCACGCGCTTCATGGCCTTCGTGAGCGTATCAAGACATCTTTGGTCCACACGACCGACCAGTAAGTGAAAAGACCGTCGTAAAGCATCGAATTAACCCCGGCGATGCAAATCCGGTACATAGGCAGCCCTGTCAGATATCCTCGAGCGAACACCACGTGATTCAGAGAGAAGTCGACAAGGTGCTTGCTCAGAACATCACTTAGCCTTCTTCAAGCCCCTGCGCTTCGCCTGTCATCCTCGTGAAAAAGAAAGACAACAGCTGGCGTTTCTGTGTCGACAACCGAAATCCTAACAAGGGTAACAAAAAAAAGACGTGTATCCTCTGCCACGGATAGCTTACGCGCTTGATTGCCTTAGTGAAGCAAATTATTTTTCTTCCACCGCCCTCCGTTCTGGCTGCTGGCAGATATCAAATGATGACATGGACCGTGAAAATACAAAATTCATAACTCCCGACGGACTCTTTTAAAGTAATTCCGTTCAGGTTATGCAATGCCCCAGCTACATTTGAACGATTGACGGATGCTGTCCTTCACGGTTTTAAATGATCAATTTGCTTGTATTGCTTTGATGACGTCATTGTCTTCTCACCGACTTTCGAAACCCGTCTCCAGCATCTTTCGGTCATTATTTCTGTTTCCCGCAAGGCAGGGCTTCAGTGAAACTCGTCGAAATATCACTTCTGCCACCGCCAACTCACTGTTCTCAGTCACTTTGTTGATTCTTCTGGTGTTCGTCTCGTCCCTGAGAAGATCCACGCAGTGAAAGATTTCCCTCAGCCGACCTCTGCGAACGACGTTCTAAGATTTCTGCGCCTCTGCTCCTACTTTCATAGAATTGTTCGGAATATCACTGACGTCGCGCTCCCACTAACGGAACTACTGAAGCAAGACGTGACTTTTGTGTGGGGTCTTGACCAACCCAGAGCATTCACTAAACTGACCACCAGACGTACGACGCCCCTGATTCTCAACCACTTTTAAATGTCCGCTCCAACCGAAGTGCGCACCGATGCAAGTGGCTATGGAATTGGAGCAGTTATGGCACAGTGACAGCATGGCTGCGAGCGCGTCATCGCATACGCTAGCCGTGTCTTATCGCCAGCGGAAGGAAATTAATCCCTGAACGTGAACGCCTCGCGCTCGTCGGGGCAGCGCGTAAAGTTCGGTTATATTTGTATGGACGGCTATTCACAGTTGTCACTGACAGTCACGCCTTATGCTGACTGTCGTTCTTAAAAGATCCTAGTGGACGTCTCAGCCGGTGGGTTCTACAGTTACAAGAATATTAGTCAACAGTCGTGTACAAAGCGGGCCGCCACTATGAAGATGCCGACAGCTTGTCGCGTCATCCAGTCGTCCCACTGGACGTTTCTGAGAGCAGCGAGTCTGCTTACCCATTGGCACCGTCCGCCTTCGGCTACATCGGAGATGAGCAACGTCGTAATCCTCACTTGAGAGATATTATACCTCGGCTGACTGGTCGCACAACTCCTCCGTCTCTTCATACGTTCCTGATCCAAGACGGCCTATCATATCGCTACAGCATGCATCCTGAAGGACCTGAGCTCCTACTTGTCATACCTCAACATATGCGTCAGGCTGCTGCGCAGTTACATAACATCCCAATGGCTGGTCACTAGGGGGTCTCAAAAACTTATGAGTGCGTTCGACGTTGCTTCTTTTGGCCTGGTATGTACCGATCCGTCCACCCTCACACTGCTTCCTATAAATCCTGTGAGCACCGCAAAAAGCCAACAATGCTTCTTGCGGGACACCTTCGGCCCATTCAGATACCATCCGAACTATTTTGTAGAAATGGTCTTGACCTCCTTGGACCTTTCCCTTTAGTGGTCAGTGGGTACAAGTGGACAGCAGTCGCCAAAGACTACATCACTCGGTGTGCCATCACGCGGGCCCTTCCTACCAGTTGTGCAACCGACGTCGCTGACTTTTTCCTAGAAGACATCATACTACATCATGGCGCCGCTCGACAACTACTTACCGATCAGGGTCGCTACTTTTTATCCCAGGTTACACAAGACATATTGCATTCTTGCGCTACAAGACAAGAGAAAGGGAGAGATAAAGATGCGAAGAAAGGCACGGAGGTTAACCAGACGCACATCCGGTTTGCTACCCTGCACTGGGGAAGGGATGAAGAAAGAAAATAGGTTGTAGAGAGATAAGAAGGTACACACAATCACGAGCACACTCGGGGAGCACACACAGTCTACATGTGGTCGCTCAGGTTTCTTGACTTTAAATAAAGTAGGAGTGCTTTAGTCTCTTTCTGCGCAACTGAGGCAGATGCCCAAGGTCCTAGAATCTTCTGCACACAAAATGGTCTGGAGTCAAGTTGATTCAAAATCATCCGGAGATGGCATCGCTGTGTGTCGTAGCAAGCGCAGCTGCACAGGACGTGTTCAAAGGTCTCTTCAGCTCCGCAGTAGTCACATGTAGAGGTGTCTGCCATACTAATGCGAAAAGAGTACACCTTTGTGAATGCAACACCCAACCAAAGGCGGCATAACAGTGTCGCATCGGAGCGGGAAAGTTGTGATGGTAGCTTTATCTTGAGTGAAGGATCCACTTCATAAATTGACACCTTTGGAAGCTGGTAGACGACCAGAACGTGCATGTAAGATCTCGAGCGAGCAGGTAAAGTTGTCTTGCTGCATCGTTCCTTGATAGAGAAATCGGGACCACACGGGCTCCTTCATGCGCTGAGTGGGCTGCATCATCGGTTAATTGATTTCCGGTAATACCGATATGTACCGGCAGCCATTGATATATAATATCATGCCCTCGCGCTAAAGCTTCTTGATGGCAATGTCTTCTTTCATGTACCAATTGTTCATGATTCCTTCTACGCATGGCAGACTGCATACTCTGAAGCGCTGCCTTTGAATTACAGAATATGACCCATTTTCCCGGACGCTCTTGAACGAGATATTGTAAAGCAGCCCTTATAGCAGCAAGCTCTGATGCCGTAGATGTAGTTATATGCGACAACTCAAACTTAATTGTCATTCCTGTAGCCGGAATTACAACGGCACCTGATGAGCTGCTGGACGAGATGGACCCATCAGTGTATATCTGCGTTCGGTCCAAGTACAGCTCATGTAATATTAGCAGTGTTGCTTGCTTCAATGCTACTCTGGAGTGATTGCTTTTCTTTTTGATACCCGGAATTTCTAGACGTACTTGCGGCTGGTCCAGGCACCACAAAGAACATGCCATGCTTGTGGCTGGCATATATCCTGATGGAATTGCGTTTAGGTGCCTGCCTATGACGTCTGAAAACGTAGCACGTGGTCTTCCGGAGGGTAGAAGGGCCAAGTGGTGGTCGGGGACACGGCTAGCATGTCGAATGTGCGCTCTGAGGCAATCCACAACTCTATATGTCCTGACCGGATGGTCTTTGGCAAGCACGATTGTGGCATAAGTAGAAGCGCATCGGGGCAGTCCTAGGCAGATACGCAGCGCCTGACCCTGCAAACTCTCCAATGAATGAGTATTGGATTTGCAAGTGTTAGTCAGTACCGGAAAGCTGTAGCGCAATAGACCCAGAAATAGGGCCCTGTACAGCTGTAGCATGAAGGCCACAGAACTTTTCCATGCCTTCCCGCACATTAATTTCATTACGTGCACAATAAATAGCAGTCTATTCTTCATGTACGCACAATGCGGGCTCCACGAAAGACTTCTGTCGATTATTATGCCCAGGAAACGATGCGTCCGTGCATATTTGACACTCTGCCCATTGATGTAAACAGGGTATAGCGTCATTGGTTTGCGTGTAAACGCCATCAACGCGCACATCACAGTTGATATAGTTGGGCCTTGTTTCTGAAGGTAGGCTGTTGTGAGGGTTGCTGCCCGCTGTATTCGTGCACGCACCTGAGGGCAAGTAACTGCGGCACTCCAGAGGCAAATATCATCGGCGTATATGGATAGGCACACCGACTTTGGCAGGACCTTCACGAGACCAATGAGGGCAACATTGAATAATGTGGGACTTAAAACACCTCCCTGAGGTACTCCGCAGTAGGTGTAATGTTCAGCAGTTTTACCCTCATCTGTTTGCACAAAGAAACCTCTGCCAGTTATGTAATCTTTTATTCATAGAAACATTCGTCCACCAATGTCCATTGCTGCGAGAGAAGTGAGAATGGCATCATGAGCCACATTGTCATATGCACCCTTCACGTCAAGGAAGAGTTCCACTGATATACGCTTGTGACTTTTTTCTTGCTGAACAAATGTCAATATGTCAAGGACACCGTCGATGGAGGAGCGGCCCCGACGAAAGCCTGCCATGCAGGAAGGGTATTTGGTGTATCGTTCCAAGTACCACTCGAGACGAAATAGAACCATCCTTTCCATCACTTTTCCGAGGCAGCTTGCGAGGGCAATAGGGCGATACGCTGTCAAGTCCAATGGTGATTTCCCCGATTTCAGAAGTGGTATTAATCAACTTATTTTCTATTCTCGGGGAACACTGCCGCTAAGCCAGGAGTTGTTGAAGCATGCTAAAAGTTCTTTCTGGCTTTTTGTCCAAGGCGTCCCAACGTACCAAAAGTAATACCATCAGGACCTGGAGATGACGTGCGCTTAGAAGCGACTAACGCACCTTCCAGTTCTTCCATGGTGAATGGAATGTCCATTTCTGGTATCCGGGTCTCAGGAACGATCCCGGCGTCAATGCTCTCGTTCATAACCTTCCCGGCAACTCTCGTGCAAAATTCTTCAGCCACCTCGAGTTCTGTTTTTCCATGATGGAGTGCCAGAGCTTTAGCAGGGTGCCGTTGTGGAGAAGAGGAGCGAAGACCACGAACTGTTCTCCAGAGTTATGACAGCGGTTCATGAGGGTTTAGAAATTCGCAGAATGCTTTCCAGCGTTCACTCTTCAGCTTGTAAATGCGTCGTTGAATCTTTTTCTCGAGCCGTCTTGCTTCCCTCCGGTCGTAAGTTGATCTTGTGCGTCTGCATCGTCGTTCAGCATGCCTTCGTATAGCTCGTAATCTTTCCAGTTCGATGTCGAACTGTGTTATTTTTGATGAAAATGGTAATTTACATTTGGACGTTTGCATAGCTCCCGCGATGGTATTTTCTAGGCTGTAGGCAAGGCCTTCTTGGCAAGCGTCCTCAACACGCGATGTAAACATCGACCAGTCAGTATCAATTACAACAACGGAAGAGAAATTTTTTATGATACCATTGATCTTCATGTAGGTGAGTATGTGATCACTCCCATGTGTCTCAATATCGCAAAACCATTTAACTTTGTGAGAGGAGCACCGTGACACCAATGTCAGGTCAAGGCAACTGCCATACGTGAGACCCCGCAGATATGCTGTGGTACCATCGTTCATGATGGAAAGGTCGTAGTCAGAAGCGAATGTAGCAATGTTCTGGCCCCTTGCATTCATCCTAGTGCTCCCCCCAAAGCATGTGATGGGCGTTGAAGTCATCGGTAATGATCCAAGGCCCATCAGTCCTCATTGGGATGTCTTTTAATCTGTCGCAGTCAAATCGCGATGACACAGATATATATCCACCAATAATCGTTAACGAAAGTTCATTCTTCTTTACACGAAGACCTACGTACTGATTGTCGTCATTTGAACTTATTGGGTGCGAAAGATAAGTCAAGTCCGTGCGAATGTAAACAATTACTTTGCTTCGTTTTTTGCAAGTGGCTGAACAAAAGGCTTCATAACCGGACAATCTATAAGGCGTTGATACGGTTGGTTCACATATGACAAGTATAGGGAATTGATTGGCCCGAACAAATTGGCGAAAGTCCGAGATACGGGACTTCATGCCTCTGGCATTCCACTGAAAAATTGACGAACTTTTAACTTCAGTGCGGAAGATGAGATTTTGTTGAGCCATTGTGCTTATACGACGTTAGCAAGAACTGGATTCAGTGCATCCAGTATTTGCAGTGCACTCTTAGCAGACAGAGATTGTATGCTGCTCAGTAGCGTGCGAATCGTGGCAATTATTGATTGAACGATTGCAGTCACTTGCCTGTCGTGGTTGGAAAGATCTCAAACCAGGATCGCGGGCTGGCCATTATGAAACTCCTTCGGTTCGCTTGGGGCTGCTTTCCTTTGAAGTGCAAGCCACTCTGTCCCAGTTAGGGTATGCTCACTGGTTTTGTCCTTTACAGCCTTTCCCACAGCATGTGGTCTGGGAGGTAAAGGAAGTGGTACTGATGAGAGATCTGGCAAACGCATCGAGGAGGTAGCGGGTGTCCTTGAAGACCGACGTCGACGTGAACGACGCCTTCTGACTTTATCTGGGGCTTCTCGATGAGTTAAGTGATTGCGCACCATCTCCTTCAAGATGGCAATTTCCTTCTGAATCCGCGGGCTGTCCTTCAATGTGGCTTCATGGGATCCATTGCAATTAGAGCATTTCTTGACAGTAGGAATGCACTTATCTGCTGCATGGGGCTCGGCGCAGCTCTGGCATACCCCCGAATTTTCGCAGACGCTGCTCACATGTCCAAGTTTTATGTATTAACGGCACATGAGAGGCTTTGGAATGAAAGGCCGCACAGCATGTCTGAAGTACCCCACCTTCACATGAGAGGTGAGAGATGTGTTCTTAAACGCAATCTTCACACAGCGAGACTTGCCTAGCCGGGTGACCTTAACAATTGGAGTATCAGTTGTTGACTTGACAAGAAATTGTAAGTCATTATTGGAAATAGCCACATGTATGTCGTAGATCACGCCGGTTACTACATCACATTCCAAGGGAACATGAGAGCGCACCTGATTGCCGTCCAAGTCAGTTACACTGCACAGAACGCCCAACGCGCTTGCGTGCAAAACGTCAACAGCCAGTATATTCTTTCTGGCGTTCACTCTTATGTCCGTGATCTCATTGGGCACGAGCGCTTCCAGGAACCTCGACACAGACTGTCTGTTAAGGTGTTTCATGCTGACGGTAGGAAGTGCAGGCAGAAACAGGATGGTATAATTGTTCGGCTTTGGCACTTCACTTACAGTTTGAATACTTGAGGATGAAGATGTCCTCATATTCCTCCTCTTCACCTTGCGGCTCAGCACAGGTTGGAAACCGTCATCTGAAAAGCCATTCTTGCTGAGATAGTAAGCAGTACCTTCCTTCACTGTCGCTGTCACTCGCTTGTCCAATCCGCTTCCTGGAGGCGGCCACCGCTGACGCCGCTGGTGCCGGCAGGCACCCGGGGTAGTCTTCATCCATCCCCTCCAAGGGAGCAGCGAAAACCGATCAACGGACTTAAATTATTACTGAAATACGCCGGAGTTAGCAGAAGTAGCTCCTATTCAAAACACACTTCTTCATCTTTCGTTCGCTACAAGACAAAAATTCACAACAGCCTATCACCCTCAAACCAACAGGGCTCACAGAGCGGCTAAATCGAACGATTAAAGAAATGCCCGCCATATACGTTTTCCCCGACCATAGTCACTGGTACGTGCTTTTGCCATTTATGACATGTGCCTATAATACGTCGTGGCATGATACTGCAGGTTTCTCGCCTTTTTTTCTCATGTACTGACAAGAGTCCACGCTACCTTTTGACACGCTCCATCCTACCGTTACCCATACATCTATGTTGGCGATGTTATCTCTAGAGCTCTACAGACACGTGAAATTGCTCACCTGCATCTTAGTGATTCGAAACAATGCCAACGACTGCTACAACCGCGAGACATGAACAGCTACGAGTGCAAGCTCCAGTCAAATTTTATCTTTGAATAATGATGTGACGCTATGACGCGTTTTCTTGTGTCTGCCTTAAAACCATAACCATATATTGTGACGAAGCTGTGTAAATAACGTGACACATTATCAATCAATATAATAATAATTTCTATTCAATTTTCTATTACACAACATATTGTTCAACCTGACATGATGAACAATATTCATAGGTTGTCTTCTTTTCGGGGCAACGCGTTTCAACCTGACAGCAGCATATATGAAGAGCTGGCTATGTAGGTGGCAGATGTTGCAAGATTTCTTGGAAAACACACACGTAACAATGAGGCAACGCAAGGCGAGCATCGACGATACAGCTGGAGCCTGCTATAATTCACTGCATGCATGGTGTGCAAGTGTTATAGTAACAGCAGAGCACTGACGTAGGTATTAACACATATTTTAATTTAAACTCAGGAGCAAGACAGGTAGTTATCTATCTCTTAGATAAATGGCTTTGGCAATGAAGCAGAAAGACAACCTGACAAAAGAGCTGAGCGCATGTTTGTATTTCAAACCAGCTGCCTGTGACTGCTGTCAATGACATGCTTACACAGCAGTCACATTCGTGTATTTTCTGACAAATGCTCTAACATAAAGCATAGTTTTACAAACACACGACTCGTCCTGACACCAGTACCACTAAGTAGGCTCGTGAAATGTGAATCTAGGCATGAACGACCGCTTCAATTACATGGTAGCCGTATTGGTAGCATGAACGGTAATGTGTGGTGATAAAGTCTGGTATACATGACTAAGCGTATAACACGCCACCGATGTGACCTTATATGAAAAGGTACACACCGAATGGTGCAAGAGCTCATATTTAGCAAACTGAGGTACCCCTGCTGCTACCACAAACGTGGCCAAACACAAACAAAATGGACACTATCCTTCGCATGGAATTCGATTAGGTTGTAGGATGGCCTCATTAAGCATAAACAGAGAATGTAGGACTTTTCGCTCACAACACCACCTGAGAACTGGTAAGAAGTTACATTTATGCACAAATCGAACACCTCCAGTAGACAAGAATGGCTCTGCTTAGTCAGTCTTCGCTAGGACGCATAATTCAAAACAAAATGTAGCCAGGACAAAATAATCTTGCACTTCACATTTGAAACAAGGTTGACGTGACCCATATTTCCTGCGATATGCACCGCGACATCATAAAGACAAAATGCATGGATAACACAAGGTCATTATATGCGCAAGAACACGTTTAGCACAGGGCTTAAATTCGGTGACGTGGTGCAGTATCAATTCAAATGGGTCTTGTGCACGATTATGTTTGACTATACCATCCCTTCAATGTTTTCGGCTACTTGTAACGTTGCGGACGGCGGCGCAGCACAAGAAGTTGCTTTCACCATAGCAACCTTAAACACTTGAAGAATTTTGGCACCAGATGGACCAATCACAGAGGACACACACTCACGGCTGATTGATGGAACATAGCGAATGTGCAGGCGATAGTCTACAAACACGCCGTATGCTGACATAGTTAGAGTCACATTGTCATACAGGATGCATATCGACTGAACAGTTACACAAGCTTCTTTCCACGGCAATGAATGCACTGATTCTACAGCTCTCGACTTTAGAAAATGGGCGCAATAGAAAAAGCTGTCCGACCAGAAGATGCACTAACTAAACAAAAAATAAACCGAAATGGTACAAAATTACACAAAAATATGAAGGTGTTTTCCATTTCCACAAAAATAACTTAACTGAGAGGAAGTTCTCGCATAGGGGAAGATGCAGACATTCCCCGTTCTTTTCATCCTTGACCTCTTCCACACTATTCCACATCGCTTGAACATTCCTACAGGGGCCTGAAATATTAAATATATTATGCCTAAATTTTTCTATTTGCAAAAGTAGATTTCAGTAGAGAGTATTTTAATTGAGGAATTCAAGGGTATCGGTCACAGAAACTACTTGCTGGGCTATTTACTGTTTGTTCTGGCAATGCTCGAAATGATCGGGGCAAGTGCGAAAGCAACAAATAAATTTTTTATAGTCTTCTCTTTTTTTGTCGTCATATTATTACTTCTAGAAGAAATCGCATTTGTAGGTGCGAACATGTAAAGAAGCCTTGAACAACAATTGGGTTGTACTGTGAGATTCTCTCGTCGCCGCTATCACCTGACACCACCTCCATCAGCTCTATCACCTCCACCAGCTCAATCTGCTTTTATGTGAACCATTGACTGCGCACACGTCGAGTCGGACCAAGTTTAGGACTAACAATTTCTCAACTTTTACATCGTGACACGTATCTATATCAGCTTAAATCACCACATGATCTCTTTTCGTCACGCTACTCATTTCGTTACTCGAGTCAATCCAATATTGATGGTGGGAAATAGTAAGTACTCTTCAAACGTTAAAATAAAAACAGAAATGAGGTTTTGCTTCCCCCCCTACCTACGGAGAGGTTGTTCACTAAGAATCTTACAGAGGCAAGGCCTCCGTAGTGGGGCCTAACGCCATTTCTATTTTCATTGCAATGATTGGTCAGTGCTGTTTTACTCCAGGACTTTTTCCGGCTAGATGGCCTCCCGCAGAACTCTAATCTCTGAAACAAGCTTCTTTATGGCCCAAAATACGTGTCTGTCACTCGAAGGTGGCTGCAAGTGATAGCCTACTATAAGCAAGAGAAAACTAGCAGAGGTTTCCCCATCAACTTATTAGTTGCCCACGCCAACATTATCAAGAGCAGCTACAGACGGCATACGAACTCCCGTGGCCTATTGCATATACCGAAGGGCCAGTAGATCCGTTTCTGCACTACCTGTAACGACGCAAGGCTGACTGAATCACTGCTTGCGTAGATAACGTCACACGTTACGCAGAGAGTGCAGATTTGACGCCTACAGCAAAGGAAGCGCTGATAGTGATAGGGAGCGCTAAAAATGCCACTGACTGATTAACTTTGATGGTCTAATATACGATTGTTTTGAAAGGTTTTAATCCCATTCTCCTTCAAGACATAACACTTTCAATGTTGTATTCACACGACGGACAAAATATGTCGTGTGAATATCAATCGTGTAAATTTATAATCTGCATACACTCGGCTGAAGAAACGGCGATTAGACCCCGGAGATCGTGTACTTTGTCACCAGATGTAACCCGTTCTGACACCCCCGCTTTGGTCCGTGCGGAGTGATTTGTAAAACGACGGAAGCCCAAACCACAGTTGCGATCCTCGGGGAGAAATGCTGAAATCCTAGTCTGTAGCATGAATTGCCCCCCTGTTGTGTGAATGCTTGTTGCGGAAGGATTTGGATCACGTCACATGTCACGTGGCTGATCCATTCACGATCAAGCACGTCGTGTGAATGCAACTTAACGGATGTGCTTGTTTTCACAAATCTGTGCAACTGCAGTAGCGACGACTCGGGGAAGAAGGGTGAGGCAAAAAATCACTGCATATCCACGGAGTGAACGATGATGGTTGGGTCGAAGTGTCTATTTGAACGTGCATGCGTTCATGCGTTCGATCGCGTTCGAGAACGCAGACGGCGCGCGGGTAACACAGACGAGACGAGATCCAAAGAAGGTGAGCGCAAGCGTCTTCAATGCACCCGCCGCTGTGCTTTGTCCATGCCCAACCAACCATCCACAACAAACGGCGACTATCCAGTAGACTCAGAGAGGCGCTCTTTCTCCGCGTACCTAGGCACAGCCCACGCAGCAGCCAATCGCAAAGTAGCAGTACAGAGTCATCTAGAACATCCTCACTCAACTGCCGTTTGTAGGTACTTCTGCGAGACAGCGCCGTCTGTTATACTGTTCGGAAAATACTAGCTGCTTTTCTTTCTCGTCTTTTCTTCTCTCATTTACGTGTGACGCATGACAAGGTTATACTAAGAGGAGCTTCGCCCCTAAAAACCTTCATGTTTTGAGCGCGAAAACGTAGTGCACGTTGGCATCAGTTGCCTAGCATGGAGTCCACACGACAGCTTTATGTAACACTGTCCCGCCTGGTGCATTCCTCAAAGAAGCAGCTAGAGCACGTTTTAAATGTGAAGCATTTCGTAGTCGATCGAGGTCACGCATCCGGCGTCAGCGGCACCATGCACACCTCCATTGCGCATTCTCGTGTCTTGCATCTCGTGCCACATACTCACGTCTCGTTCCAACTGTCACTCCCCTCCTCTTTATTGCCACAAAAGGCTGATGCAGGCAGCGTCTCAGAGTAAAAAAACCGACTAATATCACTGCAGAACCGTTCACTCGCCTCCCCGTATGTGTAGGCACTGGATCGCACATGCGAATTCAGTGAAGGGTGTCATTACTTGGCTTTCGCTTGACTTGACCCCGGGAACTTTTAAGAGAAATGCCTACCCGGTTCGTAGCCAGAGGAAGGGATGATATTTTGGTGGAAGGTGCATTTATTGAAACCCATTAAAGTAATTAAATATGCGTTCTTTACTCAACTAGCCAAGGCCTTCTGCAGGTGCGCCATTCACCCCCTTTTCTTGCAAAAAGAAGTCTAGCTTCTGCAAGGCTACAGGACATGGTGGCCTGCCGTAATGGACGTAGTTTGTACCTACAAAGCTCTCAACACTTTTAGTTGAATCGATAGACAACACAAAAACTGTCCCACTTTCAAGGCTGCACATACTTTCTTACGCTACAGCATTTCGTAGAGTTACGCCAGATCTTATTCTAGAGGGTTAACTTTCCACTTTCCTGGTATCACATTCATTTTTTTCCTTCCGCAGCACAGAGTGCCAGCTGTAGAACTGCTTACAAGGGCTATCAATTCCGCTTTGTATAAGTGATGCGAGACTACATTAA
The DNA here is from genome assembly GCA_013436015.1 of Rhipicephalus annulatus. Lineage (NCBI taxonomy): Eukaryota > Metazoa > Arthropoda > Arachnida > Ixodida > Ixodidae > Rhipicephalus > Rhipicephalus annulatus. The sequence goes on from WOVY01010380.1 coordinate 162,605, forward strand.
TCTTTTTCTTTCAGAACACTGGACGTTTCGCACATATCAGAGGATCTCAGGAAGGTAGTCATACATTTCTGAGGAAGTAAGAAAAAATGCCCGATGCCATGTTGAGGCATCTTGAGTTGTCTTCATCGCGCGAAGGATTTGTGTCGAGGTATTTCTGATCATGAAGCCTTACAGTGGCATAACTGTTTCCCAAATTTCAGGAAAGAGCTGCTAGTAACCATTAGGTTACCGATGCCAGCTTCTGACACTAATAGTGCATGAAAGCCCCCAAAACACCATTATTAACATGATATTTAAGGTCCCCTGGTCAATCACTCACTATACACTGAATGTCATCCTTGTGCTGAAGGTCACTCGCTTTGTCTCTGCTGCTGATTTGACCTAGATCTAATTATTGTAACGTTGGATAGTTCTCAAAACGTGAAGATAGGAAAAGTTTGTATATTTATCATGCTCACTGAAACACATGGTACCAGTCTCTTTCATAGTATCGGCTGGCTTTACAAGCTATAGAGTTCCCGAAACTGCACTCCGGCTGACTGACTGTTTGGGCTGGCCAGTGACGTAGCTTATGCAGTGCTTGAACCACGGAACAGAAACAGGAGGTTCGACTAAGAGATGCGGAAAATGCGATAACTTACAACAGAGATTTATTATTGACAATTGAAATAATTAGAATGGTGAAACAATAGTTTGTTTTCAAACATACTCAACAAATATGCGCTAAAACATCCAGACTTATAAACAGCTCAAGATGAACACTGCTGAAAAACAAAGCCATTCTTTAGTACACTCATGCGGCTCTCAAAAAACGTGTTTTTCTGGACAACCACAGCAAACAATACCAGTGAAGATTTTTGCATGAAAACAGCCACCTTTGGTTGGCGTGATGGCGGAGTTACTTGACAGTATACTGCTCATCCATGTCAATCTGGCTTGATGAAAGGATTAGGCTGTTGGATAATTGTAGAATTTAGAAAAACTAGCAGCGTCCTTCGTGTCTTTACATAGGATTCATTGAGAATGAAACACATCTCTGAAACAAGCTTCTTTATGGCCCAAAATACGTGTCTGTCACTCGAAGGTGGCTGCAAGTGATAGCCTACTATAAGCAAGAGAAAACTAGCAGAGGTTTCCCCATCAACTTATTAGGTGCCCACGCCAACATTATCAAGAGCAGCTACAGACGGCATACGAACTCCCGTGGCCTATTGCATATACCGAAGGGCCAGTAGATCCGTTTCTGCACTACCTGTAACGACGCAAGGCTGACTGAATCACTGCTTGCGTAGATAACGTCACACGTTACGCAGAGAGTGCAGATTTGACGCCTACAGCAAAGGAAGCGCTGATAGTGATAGGGAGCGCTAAAAATGCCACTGACTGATTAACTTTGATGGTCTAATATACGATTGTTTTGAAAGGTTTTAATCCCATTCTCCTTCAAGACATAACACTTTCAATGTTGTATTCACACGACGGACAAAATATGTCGTGTGAATATCAATCGTGTAAATTTATAATCTGCATACACTCGGCTGAAGAAACGGCGATTAGACCCCGGAGATCGTGTACTTTGTCACCAGATGTAACCCGTTCTGACACCCCCGCTTTGGTCCGTGCGGAGTGATTTGTAAAACGACGGAAGCCCAAACCACAGTTGCGATCCTCGGGGAGAAATGCTGAAATCCTAGCCTGTAGCATGAATTCCCCCCCTGTTGTGTGAATGCTTGTTGCGGAAGGATTTGGATCACGTCACATGTCACGTGGCTGATCCATTCACGATCAAGCACGTCGTGTGAATGCAACTTAACGGATGTGCTTGTTTTCACAAATCTGTGCAACTGCAGTAGCGACGACTCGGGGAAGAAGGGTGAGGCAAAAAATCACTGCATATCCACGGAGTGAACGATGATGGTTGGGTCGAAGTGTCTATTTGAACGTGCATGCGTTCATGCGTTCGATCGCGTTCGAGAACGCAGACGGCGCGCGGGTAACACAGACGAGACGAGATCCAAAGAAGGTGAGCGCAAGCGTCTTCAATGCACCCGCCGCTGTGCTTTGTCCATGCCCAACCAACCATCCACAACAAACGGCGACTATCCAGTAGACTCAGAGAGGCGCTCTTTCTCCGCGTACCTAGGCACAGCCCACGCAGCAGCCAATCGCAAAGTAGCAGTACAGAGTCATCTAGAACATCCTCACTCAACTGCCGTTTGTAGGTACTTCTGCGAGACAGCGCCGTCTGTTATACTGTTCGGAAAATACTAGCTGCTTTTCTTTCTCGTCTTTTCTTCTCTCATTTACGTGTGACGCATGACAAGGTTATACTAAGAGGAGCTTCGCCCCTAAAAACCTTCATGTTTTGAGCGCGAAAACGTAGTGCACGTTGGCATCAGTTGCCTAGCATGGAGTCCACACGACAGCTTTATGTAACACTGTCCCGCCTGGTGCATTCCTCAAAGAAGCAGCTAGAGCACGTTTTAAATGTGAAGCATTTCGTAGTCGATCGAGGTCACGCATCCGGCGTCAGCGGCACCATGCACACCTCCATTGCGCATTCTCGTGTCTTGCATCTCGTGCCACATACTCACGTCTCGTTCCAACTGTCACTCCCCTCCTCTTTATTGCCACAAAAGGCTGATGCAGGCAGCGTCTCAGAGTAAAAAAACCGACTAATATCACTGCAGAACCGTTCACTCGCCTCCCCGTATGTGTAGGCACTGGATCGCACATGCGAATTCAGTGAAGGGTGTCATTACTTGGCTTTCGCTTGACTTGACCCCGGGAACTTTTAAGAGAAATGCCTACCCGGTTCGTAGCCAGAGGAAGGGATGATATTTTGGTGGAAGGTGCATTTATTGAAACCCATTAAAGTAATTAAATATGCGTTCTTTACTCAACTAGCCAATGCCTTCTGCAGGTGCGCCATTCACCCCCTTTTCTTGCAAAAAGAAGTCTAGCTTCTGCAAGGCTACAGGACATGGTGGCCTGCCGTAATGGACGTAGTTTGTACCTACAAAGCTCTCAACACTTTTAGTTGAATCGATAGACAACACAAAAACTGTCCCACTTTCAAGGCTGCACATACTTTCTTACGCTACAGCATTTCGTAGAGTTACGCCAGATCTTATTCTAGAGGGTTAACTTTCCACTTTCCTGGTATCACATTCATTTTTTTCCTTCCGCAGCACAGAGTGCCAGCTGTAGAACTGCTTACAAGGGCTATCAATTCCGCTTTGTATAAGTGATGCGAGACTACATTAATCTTTTTCTTTCAGAACACTGGACGTTTCGCCCATATCAGAGGATCTCAGGAAGGTAGTCATACATTTCTGAGGAAGTAAGGAAAAATGCCCGATGCCATGTTGAGGCATCTTGAGTTGTCTTCATCGCGCGAAAGATTTGTGTCGAGGTATTTCTGATCATGAAGCCTTACAGTGGCATAACTGTTTCCCAAATTTCAGGAAAGAGCTGCTAGTAACCATTAGGTTACCGATGCCAGCTTCTGACACTAATAGTGCATAAAAGCCCCCAAAACACCATTATTAACATGATATTTAAGGTCCCCTGGTCAATCACTCACTATACACTGAATGTCATCCTTGTGCTGAAGGTCACTCGCTTTGTCTCTGCTGCTGATTTGACCTAGATCTAATTATTGTAACGTTGGATAGTTCTCAAAACGTGAAGATAGGAAAAGTTTGTATATTTATCATGCTCACTGAAACACATGGTACCAGTCTCTTTCATAGTATCGGCTGGCTTTACAAGCTATAGAGTTCCCGAAACTGCACTCCGGCTGACTGACTGTTTGGGCTGGCCAGTGACGTAGCTTATGGAGTGCTTGAACCACGGAACAGAAACAGGAGGTTCGACTAAGAGATGCGGAGAATGTGATAACTTACAACAGAGATTTATTATTGACAATTGAAATACTTAGAATGGTGAAACAATAGTTTGTTTTCAAACATACTCAACAAATATGCGCTAAAACACCCAGACTTATAAACAGCTCAAGATGAACACTGCTGAAAAACAAAGCCATTCTTTAGTACACTCATGCGGCTCTCAAAAAACGTGTTTTTCTGGACAACCACAGCAAACAATACCAGTGAAGATTTTTGCATGAAAACAGCCACCTTTGGTTGGCGTGATGGCGGAGTTACTTGACAGTATACTGCTCATCCATGTCAATCTGGCTTGATGAAAGGATTAGGCTGTTGGATAATTGTAGAATTTAGAAAAACTAGCAGCGTCCTTCGTGTCTTTACATAGGATTCATTGAGAATGAAACACATCTTCATTTCCTTCTCGGTCTAGCAATAATCCTCTGCCGCCTCCTTCCGAAAACTTTTCCCCTTAACATTGTTGCACGCTGCTTCTGGGAATGCTGGAATGACAGGCGTTCTGAAACTCATGCGGTTTCGTACTGCCATCTTGATTGACCGACCATCGACCGCGCGTAGTGGTAACGTCATCAGGAGACATTACGTTATATAACGTTAGGTTGACGCTATAGCGACCTCGTGATGATTTCACTAATTTTGGCGATGTATGGCAACCTCACATGAAGGTTTGTTTTATAACTCATGGGACACCGCCAAGATAGATGTTCAATTTTCGCATTTGACGACGTGACTAATATTTTTGTCCTAAAATCCCGTTCAACCACATAATGTGCGTTAAACACCGAGGTGAAATGTACAAAACATCGACAATAATGAGGCTAGCACGAACGCTCGTAGCACCTTCTTTTTACCTGAAAGAATACCTGGAACTCTGAAGACAGCCTGTGGCTGTCGCACCGGCTAGTACGTTATAACCTAGCTTAAAAGAGATAATTAATAGCGCCTGGCAGGCAACGAATTGTAGACAACCGAATCTTGTCATTCTGATTGCAAGGAAGCAAGAATGACATCACAACTGCAAATAGTCAAAATTACCGTACACAAGTAAAGATTCACCATCATTCGGTGAACGCTATTGAATTTTATCCAGCGTTAACGAGTGTTGATGCTGTGATAGTAAGTATAGTAGCTGTCGCCACGTCTCTTAATGCGATGGTTCCTTAGACTATGCAGCATATACAATAGGGGTTGTGTTTTGGGTTTTCAGTTTTGGTTTCGGATTGACATGTGAGGATGCCAGGGGGCGCCGCTCTGGCATCATTCCAAGGTGACTGTAAAATAAAGGCAGTGTGTGTTAGGTAGCCGTGGAGCATAGAGAAATAAAAAAAAAAGGTGAAGAGTGGACACTCCCGCAGACCCCAGCGGCCCAATCGAACCTAGCACACCTGGTGGTTGGTGAGAGCAAGTGGCGTGCGCTTCCTGTTTCGGTTTCACTGGCGCAAATTTTAAATTTTAATTTTTTTATTTTTATTTCGATCAAGTCATAATAAAGAGAGATGCAGGTAGTGATAATTCACTACGATTTTATTCATCGCGCTTGTTCTTGTTCTTTTGTTCACTTGTTGATCACTTGTTCTTTTGGAACAAGTGATCAATGTATATATCAGTCAAAGAGACAGAGTATCCGCAATGTTTCATTCAAAGGCAAGGTAGAGTCTGAGAATATAAAAAGCACAATATGGCATAGGTAGACAACAAATGCATCTCGCCTTACAAATAAATTGTAACAAATGCAGAGAGAACACAGACAACGCACACATCGCTAGAGTTGGCAGAAGCCGAGAAGCTGGTGAGGTATGACACACCGGGCCAGTGGGTAAGTAAGGATCTATGGCAAAAACACAGCGCACAATGCTGAAGAAGGAAGAAGTGACATATACACAGCAATGAAGTCGCGAATCACGCCTGGGGTTAACCAAAATAATGCATAGAAAAAAAGAGTGCACAGAAACCACACGACACAATATAGCAGAAAGGCAAAGCTGCAGTGTGCTGGCTGTGCTTAAGAACAGCTAGCCCAAAATGAAAAAAAGCAGATTTGATGCCTGCTTGTCCTCAGAAAGGTAGGGCTTTGCAGCTTGCTCACTACGTGAAAGACAAACTTTATGCTACAACACTGGCAGGTCTTGTGGCTCTTGTTATCATCAAAAACTTCAGATCCCAAGTGATTTGCGTCTGGGTGTTGCTGTGACGCTTGCGAGCTAAAATAGATTGTAGTCATCACTCATCCAGAATGGTGGACCTTAATTGGTGTTACGAGAGCGGTATTACAGGGCTAATAAATAGCAGAAGGAAACCACTTTGGCTCATTATTTTTCACAAAGGCTCTACATCGTACGTTATCACTCACAAGCTATATAAAAATAAAATGGCAGCGTCCGCAGCCCCATCAAACGCTACAAGTTTGGGTATTCTTTTGAAAATTTTGATGGGCGAGATGAGGAGGTTGATGAGAAGCTACAATACAAAAAGCGTGATAACGTGAACTGTGCCCACTTCATACTGTGTTCCTTACCCGCTCGAAGACATTTCAACAAGCGGTTTTGTTATCGATATATTACTTGAGCTGGAGAGATAAAGCATACACAGTGACCAAGCGAGCCACAGTAAAGTGTACAGTTTGCCCGCATTTGCTACAAAAATACAGACAGGATACCCAACATTCTTTTTAAAGTTATGCAAATCACTTCGAGCGAATACACAGTGTCCCTACTCCTCATAGCGGGTAACCAAAACAATGTATGCAACGAATGAGTGGTTAGTTTGGTGAGGCTGTCTCCACAGTCTTTTGATAGTTTTCCGCTGTGCTGCTACTTTGGCTTGCAGATGTTTAATGGTTTGCTTGTACTTCATTGATGGAGACATTGTCGCCGGCACACAGGAACGCACTGCAATAAACAAAAAATGGATGTAAAAGCGAAGAACAACTAATCCAATACGAACACTTTCCTCGCTCTTTCAGACCCAAGGTGCACATCTTTTTGTGGTGCAAAGTTTTCGATTCCACTACCTAAAAACAAACCATTCACAATGTTGACAATGCACAAAAAAATTGAAATCACAGAGAGCCCACCCTTACATTTTGTAAGTGCACAGGTAGTGTCCTTTTGAGGATAGTTTCCTCAGAATGTCCTAAACATAAAATAGCACATTAAAAACAGCTGCAATAAAAGCATAGTCACCATTTTCTCTAGAGCACTCAGACGTGGAGCTGTTGGCGGAGACATCTTCTGGAGGGTCTTGTGAAGCTTGTTCAGTGCCTCGGACAGTGCTGTCGGAACAATCTTGCGAGCGGCCTGCGGAAGTCTCAATATCAATCCACTCTGGTGTTGAAGTGAACATACAACTTACCGGTCACACAAGTTCCTTTTGTGACAGCTGAACGAGTGGTTAAGGTATTCTCCGCCAAGACGAAGTCAGCAGAAATTCTTTCACCAGCTACAAGGGAGCTGCCACCTGCAGAGGTTTGGTCAACAGTCAACTTGGGCAACAAAAAGAAATCGCGACACTGAACGCACCCTGTTCATCGGGGCACCTCAATGTGTGGGAGCCGCTTTTTGAAGCCTCTACCGCAGGTCCTGAAGAAATGAAATTACGACAATGTGTCAGTAAGAGGCTTAAAATAACACAAACTGAAGCTCATCGGCACCTTGCAGTGCAGCTTCTGCAGCCATGTCGCAGTCACTACTTGAAGCGACGCTCAGAGGACCTGCATATATGTGCAGTTGGTACAAGTTACAAAGCTTGTAGCATGGGGAAACTTAAACAGCTCTTTCAAACGCATAAATTGGTCGAACGTGGAAGAAAAGAGACGGCACCAACTAGGAAACAAGTAATTTGTGATTTTTGGAATTATCAACAGTGGCAGCTTTCACTGATGAAAGGTATACGTACATGTGCACTCAGGCTTGAAGATAACGTGAAATAGCCCTTGAAAGTCTTTCAAAACAAGTTGCGCTAGTCAAGAGCATCAAAAAACGACAGAAATGTAAGGCTGCTGTTAGGAAGGTAATAGCCCATAGTTCACAAAATTTAAGACTTTCCAAGTGTTACTTCTATAGTGAGGTTTCTCCACCGGCTACAAAGATCTTCGCGGTTAAATGTCGCCACTTATTCAATACAAGTGGCTGCCATTGCACATACTTGAGTTTTAGTCAATCACTTACATGGTGCAGCTGGTTGCACACTGGGAACAGACAATCTTGTAAGCCTTGTGTGCCCAGGGTCCATGAAACTTTGAGCAGTAAAATGGTCGCTACAAACCCTGTACGTTGCGTACAATAGGCTGGCCGGCTTACTAAGGAGATCATCGCGTCCAGCATACTGCATCCATGCTTTCATCCTGCATTGGCAATGAACTACCAGCTGAAAGGGGAAGTGCTTGAATAGTGATTTTTTATTGTTACCCTCACTGAGCAAGTATGAACAGTAAGCCTAAAGACATGAAAACCATACAAAAACATTAACACACCTGCCGTCCCGTGGTATGCGGAAGAAACTCGTCCCAGGCTTCTTGTAGGTTGTGCCATTGTTGAAGCACCACGATACACAGCAGTAGCTGCCGTAGCTTGGACCGCCGGACGGCATGGCATTAGCGTGGTCTGAAAATGTTAGTAAGTGGATGCTTCGCTGTCAAATTACGAAAAAGATATGTGCACGTCATAAGTGTACCAACAGACCCCTTTGAATGATTAGCTAATCGATGCACAATACAAAACCAGTGATACATCTCTGACCCATATAACTCTGACTTACAAAGATATACGTCAAGACCACGTACAAAGATCTTCAGAAGTTTCCAGGCCGCTATCCCTTGTAATGCAATGGTATCGCGGCCTGGGAACTTTAGAACACCTTCGTGCCTACGCAGTATCAGCAGCACATTGGGAAGAAAAGTCGTAGTTGAAATTTGTGCGGTAAAATTATATTGGACACGTCAAAAAAATTTGTGGGCAGCTTGCACTACTGGCACAGGGCTAGCGAAGAAACGAAGATGATGGCCACTTGGCTAGTCCAGATTTGCCTCCGGCACACCAAGAATTATTCGTGTTCCGAGCCTTCGGAAAACGCGTCGTGAAGCATGCGAGGCCCAGCGAACGCTTCTCAATATTTTGCACCAAGCCTATGACCTAGCTGCCCAGCTATGCTCAGCGCACAGACGCTCGCGTCCGTGGCAGACGCAGCACGCGTCGCCTCGGCTTGACGCTATGCCGCCTTTGCTATACTGCATACGTTGCACAATGTTCCCGTCTAGCCGCCGCATAGAGCCACAAACTTTCTTTTTAGCGAACCTCCCAGTCCTTACAAGCTTCAGAAAAAGGTTACAACTTCGTGAATGAGACGCTACGTAAGAAACAAACTCGCACACACGAAGCACAACGTGTGTGTGTGCATCTTTCTATGTTTGTTGCATGGTGTCTTATTCGCACTGGTGTAACCGTTTTCTGAAAAAAATGACCGAACAAGACCAACAACATGTATTTCAACAAGCTTCGCTTGAAAACATGCCTCACCTGTTATCTCACGCTTGGAAACGCCGACGCAGCCGACGTTGACGAAAGCGACGAATGCTTCTCGCTGTCAGTCATGCATGGGCTTGTCGCTGGGTAGATGGTGTTTATGACAGTACGGCTGAAGAAAAATAATCGCGTAAGGTGTCTTGAATAAATTGTTTTTATGTATAAAGAACATACCTAATTTGAGCGTATAATTATTATTTTGTGAAAACAATTCTGTTGCATTGATTATAACTGTTTTTTTGCGCTTGCGCCCTCTGACGTTTGATGAGAGCACTAATTGGTTACGTAATCGTGACCCACTTCCTGAGGCCAGGTTTCGCGGAGTGTCCTCTCTTGTCTTCTTCTTTCTCTATGCGTGGAGTGCGGTTGTTGTGCTTGCTTTCGGCGCGTCGCGCCTACCCGCGTGTTCGGGGTGGTTGGTGTCCCCGCGGCCGCGTACGTCTCCGTCGGTCGTCTTCTTCTTCTGCTTCGTCGGGACCAGCCAGCCCCCAACACAGCAATGGCGACGAGGACCTGTAAGAACCCGTTACGTTCTCCGTGTTCGTGCTAACCCTAGACGCTCTTTGTTCCCAGCAAGGTGGCTACTGCGTGCTGCGTCGCTTCATTTCTTCATTCAGCTACGCCGCCTCTGCCTTCGTCTTCAAACAGTGTACTGGCGTCATTTTCTTCTCGTCTGCACCTCTCCATTCTTCTTGCTTGAGATGGCGTCTCCCATTCCACCTCCCCTATTTCTTCATTCGCCCGGAGACCCGCCGCTTCCGTAGGCGAACTGGAAATTGGTGTTTCAGGCTTACGCAGACGCGGTCGGGGAGGACGCCAGCAAGCCCGAGCGTCGCAAGGCCCTGCTGCTCAAACGTTGGGCCCTGCCGGGTTAAAGCTCTTCTATACTTTGGACGCCACCAACGCGTCGCCGACGCCAGCGTCGGGCGATGCCTTCAAGAATGCTATTGCTCTTTTCGATGAGCATTTTAAAAATGTCTCGTGCGATTATCTCGCATGCGTGAAATTCCAAGAAAGGCGACAGTTGCCTGGTGAGCCAGTCGCCGAATTCATTACTTCTTTTTGAACGCTCGCCACGTCGTGCGGCTTCGGCGCGCTCGAGGACGATATGATCCGCCATCAGCTTTTCACCAGGGTAGCCTCGCAAAACGTCCGCTGCCGCATGCTTCAAAAAGGCTCCTCAATTTCATTATCCGGAGCCCTCTCGATTGCGCGAGAGGACGAGCTTATTCGCTCCCAGTTGGTGCAATTTGCTCCGCATTCAGTGCAGCAACTTTCTGCTGCCGGGGGCCAAGGCGGCGGCTCTTCGTTTCACGGGACGCGTCAACATGGCGGCCCTTCACCTTCGTCTCGGCGCGGCGGCCAACATGGACGCCCGCCTGCACAGTCCTTCCGTGGCGGCCAACATGGCGACCTCTCTGCGTCGCGGGGGCGAGGAAGCCGACAATATGGCGACCCCATTCCGCCAAATTCGGGTTTTCAGGAACAGCACCGAGCTCCTAATTCGCGTTCGCAATTTTCTTCTCCAAGCGCAACCGCGCATTGCTTTCTTTGTGGATCGGCTCGGCATTTAGCCATTTTTGCGCATTGTCCCGCGAGAAACCGCACTTGTCTTGCGTGCGGAAAAATCGGACATTTTCAGTCCGTATGCAATTCTCGTCCAGCGAATCTTCCGGAACCAGTCTCTTCGTCCACTCCTTCGAGCACTGCACAAACCAATACGGTCACTGTTTTAAATGTGGATGGCCTCCACACTACATCCGAGCCCAGCATTGTAGTTTCAGTGGGCCATGTGCCCTTGTCATTTCTCGTGGACACTGGTGCCTCAGTCTCTTTAATCAGTGCCGCTGACTTTCATAGTCATTTTCCAACATTCGGCTTTTGCCTTCACACGTCATTTTACAAACATATTCCAAGGAAACGATTGATAATTTAGGTCATTTTACAGCTCAGGTCTCCTATCGCAGTCGCACTGCTTCCATTACTTTTTATGTAACTGCCAATGGCAGCTCGCTTTTGGGACGTGATGCCACCAGGGCTTTGCCCATCAACATCGACGGTGCGTCTATGACGTGTGCTCAAGTCGACGTCCAAGATGATCTTCCAGCCAACGCGCCTTCTGAATTCCACCACCTGTTCACCCGTGAACTGGGTTGTGTGCGCGGTTTTGTGCATAAAGTGATGCGTAGACCAGGTGTGTGCCCTGTGCGTGCCAAGCTGCGCCGCATTCCTCTTCTTCTTCGTGAGCGAATCTCTGCGGAACTGTCTCGCCTTCAAGCCAGCGGAATCATCGAGCCTGTCTCTGCTTTCAACTGGGTTTCTCCACTGGTCGTCGTCAAAAAAAAAGATGGATCCCTTCGACTATGCGTCGACTTACGAGAACCGAACAAGGCAATCGTCGTAGACGGGTATCCACTTCCTCACATTGAAGAACTGCTTCATCAGCTTTCCGGAGCAGTATGTTTCTCCAAGCTGGACCTCGCGTCCACTTATCACCAAGTTGAACTTTCTGAGTGCAGTAGAGACTTGACCACATTTGTATCGCACGAAGGGTTGTTTCGGTTTCGCCGCGTGTGTTTCGGGCTTGCATCTGCCCCTGCAGTGTTTCAGAAAATGATGTCAATTATTCTTAAGGGTTGTAATGGCGCCCTTTGTTACTTGGATGATATTTTGGTGTGGGGACGTACTCGCGAAGAGCACGATGCTAACTTGCATACTGTTCTCAACCGCATCAGTGAATGTGGTATGAAACTTAATAACAAGTGCATTTTTTCTGTGAATGAGTTACAATTTCTAGGACATAATGTCAGTTCCCGCGGCTTGACACCTGTTGAATCTAAAGTTCAGGCCATTGTCAATGCCCCACGGCCTACTGATGTTAAAACCTCGCAATCTTTTTTAGGTCTTGTTGGTTATTATGCCAAGTTTGTTCCTCACTATGCTGATGTTGTTGAACCACTGAATACTCTACTTCGTCAAGCACAGCCTTTTAACTGGTCAGCTGAAGCTGAGCAGAGCTTCGTTCAAGTCAAGTCAATACTGGCCTCAAAGCCAGCTGTTAGTATTTTCAATGAGAAGCTTCCCATCGTCATCACGATGGATGCGTCCGATGTTGGACTGGGAGCAGTGTTTCAGCAACTCAGAGATGATCAGCTGATCACTATTGCTTGTGCATCTCGTACATTGACCCCTGCTGAACGCAGATATTCAGTAGGAGAGCGTGAAGCTCTCGCTTGTCTTTTTGCCTGTGAGAAATGGCATGTTTACTTGTGGGGCCGGCACTTCACATTACGAACAGATCACCAAGCACTAGTTGCTCTTCTTTCTGCAGGATCCGAAGGCCGCCGCCCCATTCGCATTTCCCGTTGGTGTGCCAAACTCATGTATTATAATTTCAGTGTTCAATATTGTAAGGGTTCTAATAACGTGGTTGCTGATGCACTGTCACGCCTTCCTCTTCAGATACCGGTTACTGAAGAGCGGGATGAGGAAGTTGTTTCATTAGTTACTTCCTGCATTACTAAAGCTGAGCTTCAGGCAGCTACAGCTGCAGATTCCACTTTGTCTCAAGTTCTCAAATATTTACGTGAAGGATGGCCTTCCAAATGTGCTCTTGCTTCTGAATTCTTGCCTTACTTCGCAGTCCGACAGGAACTGTCTTGTGTCGAGGACTTGCTTTTCCGCGATGAACGCGTGATTCCCCCTGCTTCTTTCCGTAACAAGCTAATACAGCTTGCCCATGAGACCCATCTAGGCATTGTCCGCACCAAACAGAATCTCTGAGACAGGTACTGGTGGACAGCCTTAGACAAGCAGGTCGAGCATGCAGTTTACAACTGCCATATATGTCAGGCAGCTGACAAGTCTGCCAAACCTGCATTTTCTCCGTTGCAGCCAGTCCAGTGGCCTGATCGGCCTTGGCAGAAACTCGGCATGGACATCATTGGTCCTTTGCATAATGTTCCGCAAAATGCCCGGTTCATTGTTTCTCTCATCGACTACCATTCCAAATGGCCAGAAATTTGTTTGACACATACGGTGACTTCTGAGGTCATCATTGAGTTTCTGTCTTCAATCTTAAGCCGGGAAGGTTTTCCTGATGCCATAGTTACGGACAATGGTCCACAGTTTCAATCCCAACATTTCGAGGCTTTTCTTTCACAACGAGGAATTCAGCACTTGAGGTCATCAGTTTTCCATCCCCAATCAAATGGGCAAATCGAGCGCTTTAAACGCGTTCTGAAGGAACATATCCAGATCGCCCAATTAGAGCACCGTCCCCTCAAGCAAGTCTTAACTGAATGTTTAGCTTCGTACAGGTTCACACCATAAGGCACCACTGGAGTGTCTCCTGCTCAACTTCTCCACGGTAGGCAACCACGAGTTGCTCTCGACATAGTCTCTTTGCCTCGTAACCTATCAGTGTCTTCTCCTAATCAAATCCGCACCAGGATTTTTTCTCGTCAACGAGCAATGAAAAAGTATGTCGACACCCGTCGAGGTGCAAAGCAGTCCAAAGTTTGTACTGGCGATCTAGTCAAGGTTCGTGTGCCAGGCAAGCGCCCCAAGTATCGGGGTCCTTACAAAGTCTTGAGCCAGGTTAGCCCCACTTCGTTTCGCTTAAGTGATGATAACATCTGGAATGCTTCGCGCCTTGTTATTTTTCATGCGGATTCGCCTTCAACACCTAAAAGTCTTCCCCATCACGTTCCATCCACGCCTTTCAACTACGCATCAGATTATTACCTGTGGCCTCCATGTACAGGCAATTCTTCAAGGGGGGAGGAGTTACCAGTCGGTGTCGCTGGTTCAAGTACACTAAGTCATACGGTTCACTTCGAACCTTCAAATTCGGCTGAGACCGTTGAACCGGACTCCTGTCCGCAAAATTCTTCCAAAGCTCATGCTGCGAGCTCTGATGAGACCCCAAATTTTAACGCTCGTTCAGAGCCTTCACAATCTTCCACTCAAGGTGCAGAGACACCTGATTCTACACCCAAAAGGGCCCGCCCTAAGCGGAAGCGGCAGAAGCCCCGTCGGTTGGAAGACTACGTGACGTAGAACTTTTGTTCCGAACAGTTGTGTACATTTTTTTGTTTGTCAGTGCATTTTCAGGACTTGTAGTATGTGAGTTCGGTGTACCGTGTTCTGAATTTTCATATGTTCTAATGTACATACCTTGTAAAATATGTTGGTATCGATCATGTATAAATATAAACAGTGTATAGGTGCGCTTTTTTCGAGGAGGGGATGGTGTTTGTGTTTTGGGTTTTCAGTTTCGGTTTCGGATTGACATGTGAGGATGCCAGGGGGCGCCGCTCTGGCATCATTCCAAGGCGACTGTAAAATAAAGGCAGTGTGTGTTAGGTAGCCGTGGAGTGCGGTTGTTGTGCTTGCTTTCGGCGCCAACCCGCGTGTTCGGGCTGGTCGGGGTCCCCACGGCCGCGTACGTCTCCGTCGGCCGTCTTCTTCTTCTTCTGCTTCGTCGCGACCAGCCAGCCCCCAACACAGCAATAGGTTAGTTAATCTGGTCACTCGTGAATTTAGGAAGATTATTTAGGACGAAATTTAGGAAGATTATTTAACATGCGAATGCATTTCTTAGTCGGGCTACGTCAGGCATCGGCAGCGGCAGTCGTGTGCCGGAGGTGTTATCTCTCCACTCTCACTTCCTCTTCTATTGCAACCGCTGCGGGTGCGCGCGCTTATTCTTGATGCAGCAACCTGAGCATGTGGTGAGAGAGAGTGTAGGTGCCGTGTTTCGCCACTCCTTCTCTCGCAATTCGCTCTCTCTCTCTCTCCTTGCGTCCCACTTTCTCGTCCACTTGCACCTCATTCTCGACCATTCGCTGGCTGTGTGCCTCTCAAGAACATCCACCAATGTGTGCTCGAGATGCCGCTGTGAAACGCCAGTGCAGAGTAGAGAACGCTGGTGCCCCACTCTACCATCCGTTCGCTCCTCATTATCGACCGTTCGCTGGCTGGGCTCCTCTCAAGGCAATGGCAGGAGTCGGTGAAGGCAATTGTCTGACAGCGATGGTGTCCTCTCTCGGCGCAAGAAATGCATTGATATTTCCTCATGACTTTCTTCAGGGAGGTAGGGGTATTTATTGTTTGCGTGCAGACAGCTTTTTAAAAACACGAACAAATGTTACGCATGCTCACGACGTTGCTAGATCTGCAACGCAACACTTATTTTAAACTCTCAAGCTGACGTTCCATGGCCTCGGACGTCATACAGAAACGCAAGATAGGTAGCTTCAACTTGAAGGCTAGGCCATATTCTAGTTTACTATAGTCGTCACTATGATGATCTAAACTACAAGCGTGTAGCTAAGCATAGATAGTTGGTTACCAGGAAGTATGTGCATAGTTTAAATGGAGTTTAATTGCAATTGTGAAAATAAAAGAGAGTGCGTGCATGGTTTATTAGTAACAACATATGGCTTTTTTTTAAATTTCCGTGTCCGTACCCGAGGACAATTCAGTATGCATGCAGCGCTTGTTAGTTTTAGTCTGATAACTGAATTTGTTTTTGCATGTCCACGCTCTATGTAGTTGCTTTGGCTCTGCTGTTGCAAACAGTGGATACACGTAAGCTTCTCTCACACTTTTCATCCAAGGTGTGGCTTTAACTAAACCCGCTTAGATGAATTTCAAAGCTTTCTTTAAAACTTCTTTTTGTCATTGCGTCAACGTATGTCTAGTATCTGTCCAACCGTGAACTGCCTGGTTTCTGTTAAATACGGAAGTTGAATCAGTTGTATTCAATTTAAATGTCGAGTTCAGTTGGCTGTATTCAATTTAAATGAATTACTAAAAACGATGCAGCGAGACAATTGCAATGCGTGTCTCTATCTATCACAAACTTTTACGCATTAGTGCAATATGATGCGCTGCTATCAAATAAGATTGTTGTATATTCCAAGTGGTGATATTCAAATCAATGTCCAGAACAGCACGTAATCACCTCTTCCAAAGAGAAAAATAAAATAAAAATAAGTAGTATGCTCTTGCACTCACAGAGAAAATAATTGAGGCAGCAATCTCACATGTTTCGAAGTTCTTGCTTTTTTTCCGCTGAACTGAAGTTTTATTGCAAGCAACTTTATTAATGAGACAAAATATGTAATCTATTTTATTTCAGTCATAAGTTCAATGGCTTCAACGATGTTCTGTGGTGATCTGGTAGCTTTACAAGCTCTTCCGCACTGATTGCTGCACGTAAAATGGCAAAAAATACCGTAGAAGATCCGACAAGAAGTTACTCCTATTGAATGTCAAAAAGCTGATACCAGAAGGAAATCATGCAATATCGTGCCTATGTTTTTGTGTTATTTCCTACACCATTTCGAACATTTTTCAACACATAAAATTCCATAAAATTAACAAATAAAGCTTTATATTTTCCAATATACGGTAAATCTGCTACAAATTGCTGTTTACATTATACAAAGACACCACTCAAGAGGCCTATATCTCTTGGAATTTATTTCCCGACTAGGTTTTTGATTGGTTTAACGAATATGTCGCTTAGCTTTTTCAAAGGCGATGATTCTTTGTCGTCTTCAGAGTTTCCAAAAACAGTTGACACTAAGCCAGATTCTGTCGTACTGTCGGAGCCTTCCTTCTCTTCACGCTGTTCAGCTTGACTGTCATCGTCCCCTTCAGTTGAGGTTGAGTTACATTCTGTAGTCGTCTCTTGGGAGTCGTCATTCTCTTCTTGCTGTTCATGTTTGCTTTCACTGTCTGCTTCAGTTGCAGTTGAAACAGATTTTGTAGTCTCACTGGGGTCTTGGTGTTTATCACCCTCTTCATCTTGGCTGCCGTTGTCTCCTTCAGTAGAAGTTGAACCACATTCTGTAGTCGTCTCTTCGGAGTCATCTTTCTGTTCTAGCTCTTCATCTTGGCTACCGCTGTCTGCTCCTGTTGTACTCTTGCTGGAACCTTGGTTTTCTTCACGCGCTTCATCTTGGTGGCTCTTACTGCTATCTTTCGGGGACGATGTGCTTGTTTCAGGATCGCTCTTGTTTTTTTCTGTTTCAGTTTGGGATGGTTCCTTTGGGAAGCCTCCATCATCGTGTTCGTGGTCATCTTGTTCAGCAATTGCGTTTGATTCTTCAGATGACGAACCTTCATGTGGCACGGCATAGCCTAAGAGGTACAAGAAGAAGAAGAAAAAACTTCGTCTTAGGCGTATACGTTTAGGCAGTATGAAAAGATATAGCACGCTGCGCAGTAAGATATAGGATTGCTTCTAATAATTAGTCGTAGCATCTGTAAGATTGCTTTAACCAGTTGTAACGTAACGTCTGCTGTTTTACTTGCTGTTTTAAGTGCGTTAAGACAGCACAATATCTGGTAAAATATGAGAAAGTTTGACTTGTTGACCACTGGTGAATGGTATCCCGCCAACCGACATGATATAGCATGCAGAAATTAAGAATATTGTTGGCATTCTGTGATGAAATAGCTTGGATTAATTAACGAACTTATAACGTTCTGCATAAGCGTATCAATAACATACTTTCTCATGGCGTCTCATGAATGCGATAAGCAGACACAGCGGTCATCATTATGTGGGCCGTGCAATGAAGACGTTCTTATTCTGAAAACAACCAACATTGTCGCTGTCCTGTCCCATTTAAAGGACATTGAGAAGAAAAGCAAGTTTTTTGGCAAACATAAGTTACTATTTCTGAATGCTGATATCACTACGCTTGTCAGGCGATAACATTCGCTATTGCTAATATTTGACGACGCCGCTGCAGATAAAAAATTCCTGACCGATTGACATGACTTCATAGATTTTGACGGCACGTATTTGGATTTGTGCTTCTTTTATTCAGCAAGAAACAAAGTTGTCTTCGGATATTGCCAAAGGTTTACAAATGAAGGTTTAGGAAATTTTGTGAAGCCAATGTTCCAAAATTGCACAAAAAAATTCTCTTTGAAATTCTTGACGAGTTGCAAGGAGCTGTCAGGGCGAAAATGCTATTCGGTATTATTCAATCCGTCAAAAAGAAACTAACAACGTGAAAGTTCTCAGGCCACATTTTATATAAAAAAACATACCCACTGTCTCACTTTAGTGTCTTTTCAAACGGCCGCACGGACGGCCTAACGCTACGGTCGTTCGCACGCTGAGCCTCCGGAAGCACTGCGATTACCACGTGCTAGCGGGCATTTCACGTAAATTTTTTTTCATATTCCTCGAGCATCTCTCAATGGATATGTGTGGTTTAACGTCCCAAAACCACCATATGATTATGAGAGACGCCGTAGTAGAGCGCTCCGGAAATTTCGATCACCTGGGAGTTTTTAACGTGCACCCAAATCTGAGCGTACGGGCCTACAACATTTCCGCCTCCATCGGAAATGCAGCCGCAGCAGCCGTGATTCGATCCTGTGACCTGCGGGTCTGCAGCCGAGTACCTTAGCAACTACACAACCACGGCGGGGCTTTCGATAATCCCTAAAGAGCAGAGAAGCACTTATGCATAAGAGCTAGAACGTTAGACGCTGTCTAATGAATCGTTTAATAAAGCGATCCACAACGTCCCGAAAACATTTTTTGCCCAGCTTGCTTGCTTTAAAAGTTGGATTACTAACCCATAATAATTAAAGTGCCAATGCAGGCATATATATTCGGCCACGTAATTGTAGCGTATTCGGCCACGTATTCGCCCACGTAATAGTAGAGTGCGTCAAAGCAAGCATGACATATGGTGCATGGTGAGCCATTTTGACTGGCGAACCTAGACAATTGTCAACATATTTCAGGCGCTTTCAGGTACGTGCTCTTTGGTCCACGCTAATTCACGCAGACAGCGCGCTTTCTCGATTGTCACATCACTGTAAATTGACCACTCTGACGCGACGAAAAATTCCTGAACGTGGCTGTTCGCTGTAGTCAACGTTTCCACAAGTGGTCAAGTAGTCTTAAAGGCTGCAACTGCGTTAGGAGACCGTTTGCCGTAGCGTTCGCTGCGCCTACATCTCTTGTTCAAGAAGATTTCCCTTCTTCAAGCTTCCATCTTCACCTGAATTTTCTGTATAAGGCATGTCTGAATTGGTTTCGTGAAGAACGCAATATTTCCCTTTCAATTTTGAATTAGCAAGTATTTGTTGGATATTCTTTTCCATATTAAACAGCCCTTTCATTACTAAATTTGCCGAAGCTTAAAGGTTCATATATGCCAGCAAATAATACGTGCCATGAGCCAGTGAGTGACAATCATAAAAAAAGCAATCCAAGGTGACCAATGTTCGCAAGCTTATGATCTACATATTGTCCCACTGAATATACATCTTTCCGTAGTACCGTGACCTTGTAAAAATATTGCCAGGTCTGCACGCAACATGCAACCCTGTAACAGCGATACCTAAGAGAGTGGCCTTTTTGGAGCCTTTCTTTTAGCACTCTTTGGGCAGCTGCTAGAAGCACTCTTGCAGAGTACCCACCACGTCATTAATCATATTGTGTAGTAGGCAGACATTCACTGTGCCATTCTTGGTCATTCTTCGGAAAAGCGTGGTAGCTGCCGCACGATTGCAAAGAACGTTGTGCTATTTTCTTGTGCTTTTGTAGCCACCACAAGTCCCACACTGGGGACGCGCCACATTTAGTGAGTGAACAAGATCAAGCTTTTGCAAAGAGTTGGAGGATTCGACGACCACACGCTGTGCAATCCGCATTATCTCACATCTGGTTGTTCATTTGCTGTTTTATAACGCTTTATCACTGATAATAACACGATTCCTTTCCCAAAATAAAGCCTGCCTAAGTTCAATTTGCAAGGAAGTTTGATTATGTGACAACAATTGATTGCATTTTTTCCATGCATTAGAGGAAAAAAAGAACTTGCGTCACTCAAAGGTGGAATGCTGGACTGGTACGCAGGGTACGTGGGCTCAATGCCCATTGCTTATACTTACTCACTTTTTCTTATTTCGTGTGACAATGGTTCCGGACACGGGCGACGCCAGAGGACCGCTATATACGACATGAGCTTGACCCATGTTGTGATCTCATAAGATATTTTGCAGTAAAAGAGCTGACATATCGATTGGGTGCACCTATTTGGCACCCAGGTGTGGAACTGCAGTTTTTCACTGTTGAAGAATTGAGAAGCGAGCAAAGTTGCCAGACCAGTCGCTTCTTGGCCAAAGGAGCCTTTATCGACTGGTAACATTGCGACCGATTGAGTTATAAGTTTAGTTATTTAGGCGATTTTTGTATAAAAATGGGCAGCGTGGTTCGGTGTGCACAAGAACTGTCTATCACAGAGGACCCCTTCACCGTTGCAGCCAGAAGAAAAAGGAGAAAAATGTGACAGAGAGAAGGGACAGTAAGCGTGAATGCACTCTGCTTCTTCAACTAGTTTGAAGAGACAATGAAAAGAACGCTTTAAGAATAAATAAAGTGCATGCTTGCAAACAAACTTGAAATTCTGGACCAGTAAGAACAGTAGTATAATAAGGTATTTGTCTTCTTATTTTATAACAGTTTTCTTGTCTGATATCTATCAGACATGTTCATTCAGCTTTAGGCGTCTTCTCAGTTACAGGTATAAGAATATTCTGCTGTTTATGCCTGCTTATTTATATTTCCAGAATTTCTAAACAAGCATTCTCTCTACCAGAGGAGCGCAACAGTGTCCGAAAGCTTTTTATCTTTCTTGCCCTTGAAACTGCACCTCTCAACATCTGTACGGCATGAAATTGCTTAGTTTCTTCACATTTCATCTTATTTGTCTAAATAGTTTGTGTGTAGTGCAAGCCACACTTACTAGTTCAGAAATTGTAACTGACCTGAGTTCAGGAGCGCGAAGGCAGCTAGTGCAGTGAACAGCAGATGAGGCCTCATTTCTTCTTCTGTAGAGCCTGCCAAAAAATGTGTAAGAATGTTACGCGTATTCATTACACAAGATGTGCGAGCTTGTTCCCAGCAGTTTACGACTCATCGGTGTGCGGCTCACACCTTTTGAAGCAAGAAGGGCTGATTCGCGATTGCATATTTCATAAGCAATACCACTTAAATTTGTGCCATTTCAAGTTTTGAAGCTACATCCCATGACTTACTGGTCTGTCGTGAAGCCGGCATGTGGTAATTGACCTCATTACTAAAAATGTACTCTGCATTCAGAGGTTCATGAAGCATCTACTCTTTCATCATTACTGAAGAGAAGTGTAAGGCACCCGTCCACCTATGATTATGCTTTCGGTAAAGAACCCATGCCGGTGGCAACCAGGCGGAGTTGAGAAGTAGGTCTTGACTCTTAACTATATTGTCTTTCGGATGCCTAAACGGCCTTAGTTTACTTTGTAGCAGCACGGCGTGCGAAGGCATTCGATGGCAAACTTAGTTCGGTAAAAAAATTTGACCTACCCTATCACGATATTGAACAACAATAATGAAAATGATCTAAGGCCAAAAAGAACCTTGAAAGCGAAAAATATTTTGTAACCACCTGTAGTGCGTGAACCGATTGGGAGAACGTTGAACACTTTGTAAGTAACTTACCTCGAGAGCAGAAGAATCCAGAGTGAAATGTGTGGTAGTTGGTCGAATCATGGTTCTTTTATACAGGTCTAGAAGGAACCGCGTGCTGCGCGAAAAACTAAAACCAAATATAAAACAAGAACCACCAACTTCATTCAACTACATCCTTCAGCTTCTCCGAACAGCAGAGGTACTCCATTAGCTTGAATGGCAATAAGCCAGCCAGTCATTCATGAAGCACCATGTCCTGTAGCAGCCAATGCATCACTGTTGCATGTAGCTAAGCAAGCTCTGTTCTATACTATCGGTGTTGCCCCTACAAGGTGTAGCATGGTACCTTGACAATGAAACATGAGGCTTACACCAAGCTTCGTAAGGGATAAGCGAAATTGAATACCCTTTGCAGTGTGAGAAAGATGTGGAATGATTCAGGATGGTGTTGCAGTATAACAGACATACTTTGCAATAATATGAGTGTAGTGTTTAACGTTCCACAACCGTGATAAGATTATAATAGACGAGAACGTCGTAGTGGTCGGCTCCGAAAGTTTCCACCACCTTGAGTTCTTGAACGTATATTTTTAATTACCTCGAGTTCTTTAACGTACAAAATCAAGTACAAGGCCCCTAAGGATTTTCACGGCCACCGAAAAAAGGCCACAGCGGTCTGGATTTGGTCCCACAAACTTTGTGTGAGTAGTCAGGAACTATAACCAATCGGTCAACGTGATGGGTCGACGTGTGTCAGCGTGCTTCTTATTTCGCGGATGGTAGGTTTGACAGTTTTTATAGAGGGCATGGTTCCTGTTGACTGACGATTTGGCTGGTTACTATACTGCTGAGGAGCCAAAAAATAAATGCGGTACACCTAGTGGAGTGCTTAGACATCTCAAACGTGTGATCAGACCGCAAAGAGTCCTTTGAGAAAGCACTGCATAACTAAATTTAGCATGTATCATTGTACAGAACCGTCAAACGAGAAAGGAATAAAAACGGGATTTAGTGCTTGGTCAGTGAGAAAGAAATGACTGCAAAAATATTGTATCCATCACATCTTTGATCAAATGTATGATTTGCTGATATTGCGAGAACTAAAGAAATCGGGTAATCAAATACAAATGTGAATAGAGGTATACGTGAAAGGACACGGGTAATAGGTAGGCACTTGGGTCTAAAGTGGTATAAGAAGACAAGTTATTTTTGTATAACGTGCCCACACTATCTAACGTGTGACGTGTTTGTATAATTTACCCAAACTATCTTAAGCCCTAAGCAATCTTCTGCATAAAGCACAAGCCCCGAGGTTAAAGATGAAGTATTTTAGAGTCCTAGGTTGGCAAACTCACATAGCCGTCAATCTCCAAGACTTACTCAGACACAGGACGAGCAGTGCGTTTTAGCCTAAATGAGCCAGTGCGATCCTAGTTCAGAAAAAAAATAAATTGAATCTGAGTCGCAGTGTGTCAAGTTGGCGAACATCTTTGTGAGTGAGTGTCCGAAAAGGTCCCAGAGCCAAAATGTATTTCTTCAGCAAGTGTGAGCGAGCTCCATTTTATTATGTCAAGCTATGGACGTCTATACTCAACTTGAGCATTGTAATGCTCAGTTCGTTGAAGTAGTAAAGTTGAGCAGTAAGTAGCATTACTCCTGATTACTGGATCAATTCAATATTGATACACAACAGGTTTGAGCTAAACAGGAGGGAACTGAATGTAGGAACAGCGCAACCTAGAAGTAGTTACTTCGTAACTACGGAAGCAAAAAAGAAAAAAGGCAGATCCCGCGTACAGTAGGAATCGATGGTATGCGAAGCACGAATGAGAAATGTTGATATATCACTTCAAAATCAGCACAACGTCACGACGTGAAGAAAAATTATGCCGTACACGAATTCCGTGTCATGATTATCATGTTTGGATGTGTCGTTTACCTTCGTCATCTATTCACGTCACGTGATAGCAAAGTCAGTATATGCGGAGCTAGTTAAACGGCCGCGAGAACGCTATGAGCGTGGTATATTGTAAAGTCCTTACATGAAACGCGTGTCCGCATTCTCATGTTCTCACCAGTCATATGCTTCGTAATTCATTGACGTCACATAACACCAAATTTGGATATAGGCACCCGGCAATGCAGTTTACGAGATCTCATGGCAGCACCAGAATACACAGCCTAGCGAGTAGACGCAGCAAAATCAAACTTGCACGTGCATATAATTATTTTTAGTTGTGAGCAAGCTGGTCATGGCTTATTATGTAAGCACACAGGAAGCGTTCCTTGAAAACGTGTTAAAAAAGGGCGCTGACACTTCAGCGTGTCACTGTGTTCAACAAGCTTTCCATTTTATTAGTATCCCTGGCGGTCGGTACCAATAATGCTGAGGCGGCCCAGAATAGGAAGCCTTCATGAGCGCGCGTCTCTGGAGACGCGTGCACATGAAGGCTCCCTAGCCCACAAAGCTTCGTCGCGCCCTCTTGTCAACTGTCGGGTGCCTATGTGTGGAGCTAGCAAAACAGCCGCGAGCGTATCATGCAGGGCCCTATATACTCCCATGTAGCGTTGACGCGCGCGAACGCTGGCCACAGTGACACTACGTTAGCAAAACAGGAGCCCCCTATAGTCTGACGCCAGGCGCGACCAGCATCCGTCGGCGCGGCCCGATGGCAACCGCGTGAAATGCGGCATGCTGCATTTCGAGCCGATGCGTTACCCAGGCAACACGGCTTCACCCTATTTTCGTGACGGAGGGACGCCGGGCGTGCTGAAACGTGCATGCGTCAAAGCAACGCAGTGCAGCGCACACCTGCGAGTATAATATGGCAGGAACGGTGCCTGGCGTGACAACACCGGCGTGACGCGATGAAATGAACGCCGGCGAGCACGCGCACCGCGTCACGTCCAAATGTATTGGCGCCTCGACTGTGGCATGTAGTCATGTTCTCACATGACACACATCTCATGATTACTATGTTTGCACCAGTCACATACAGTCGTCATCCATTGACGCCTCGTAATACCAAATTTGGCATGTGTGAAGCTAGCGAAACGGCCGCGAGCGCATCATAGGCGTAGCATGCAGTCATGTTGTTACATGACACGCATCTCATGCTTATCATGTTTGCACCAGCGTTACACCTTCGTCACCCATTCACGTCCTGTAATAACGAATTTGGTATAAGTGATGCTAGCGAAACGGCCGCCAGTGCATCATGAGGTAGCATGTAGGCATGTTGTTACTTGGTACGCTTTTCATGTTTATCATATTTGCGCCAGTCACATACCTTCGCCATCCATTCACGTACTGTATTACCAAATTTGGTATATGAGACACTAGCGAAACGGCCACGAGCGCATCATGAGCGAGGCGTGTAGTCATGTTGTTATATCACACGCATCTCATGATTTTGATGCTAAGGTCTGTCGCTCGTGTTCGGCATGCAATCATGCCATACCATACAAGTTTTGCAACATGCCATGTGAACAAAGCCACCGCAAGACCTACAGGACCATGAAATGTAAATCATGACATTCACGACATACACTTATTGATTTTTATGTTACGACTAGTCAGATATGTTCTTCATACAGCCATGTTGTGCCATACCAAGTTTGGTATCGATACTATTATCGAAACGGCCAGGAGAGCAAAATGTCGTAGGCGGCTAGATAGATAGATAGATAGATAGATAGATAGATAGATAGATAGATAGATAGATAGATAGATAGATAGATAGATAGATAGATAGATAGATAGATAGATAGATAGATAGATAGATAGATAGATAGATACGCTCAAAGTCACCGAAGTTCGCTAAGAAATGCTTCGCATTTAAAACAAGGACAGAAAAGAGCGCTGACTTTCAACAAAGATTTAATATCAGAGTGGTGTAGATATATAGGCGAAAAAGGGAGAAAATTGGGCATGCGTAGAAGGGTGCAGGAACAACATCTGTGATAAAATGTGAGCAAAGCTCTGGTCTCTTGTTGAATGAGCTGAAAACAAATACACATGTAGCTTAAAGAAGGTCGAGATACGCAATCTCTTTTTGCAACAACGCAACTGATGGGCAACTTACACATTCACTGTCAAACTTATTTATTTAATAAGCTGCGTTTATCTCACGCGTGGCATGCGAGTTGTGCCTGCTTAATACCGCGCAACGCTCAAAAACTTCCACGCAGCCACAGTCTCGGCAGTGGATTCCGAGGTGTCCTTAAAC
The DNA here is from genome assembly GCA_013436015.1 of Rhipicephalus annulatus. Taxonomy (NCBI): domain Eukaryota; kingdom Metazoa; phylum Arthropoda; class Arachnida; order Ixodida; family Ixodidae; genus Rhipicephalus; species Rhipicephalus annulatus. The sequence continues at coordinate 188,760 of WOVY01010380.1, forward strand.
TACATTGTGCACATTATTATTGTGCTCTCTTAAACGTTCATTGAGGCACTTCCGGTTTGCACTATGTATACCATTCCACACGATAGCGGAATAAGATATACGACCCCAATACCACAAGGTACAAAGCACGTTTTTTTTGTTTCACAGGGCATCTTCCTCTAATAGCAGCTGGATTATTCACTAGCTTACAAAGTTTTGAAAGCCTTTCTGGGGCGGACAATCCCACAGTGACACCAGTGCGTTTACTTTTTTTTTCAGCTGATGCGACACGTTATGCAGATAAGGAACTGCAACACATTTCATGGGAACTGACGCGTTTTAAGGCCGAGATCGCCCTGCTTGATTTTCATTTGCTTCAAGAGTTTTTCTGCAACAGCAGAAATCAGGTCGTTCGAGTAACCGGCGCTTAAGAGGCGCTCTGTGCTTTGAAACGGCATTGCATCGAGTGTGGGCATGACCTCTTAAGAGCGTTTACCAGGTAAATATTATAGATACCCCTTTTCACCGATTCTGAATGAGCTGAGTAGAAAGATAAAAAGGGTTTACCACTTCTCAGTGAAGACAGCTAGCACAAATGATTGCTTCTAAGACAGAGAGTTAGGTCTAAAAACCCAATCGAAATTCCAGATGGTAGCTCATGAGTAAGTTCTTCATTTTTCGCCTATATATGTACACCACTCCGATATTAAATTTTTGTTGGAAGTAAGCGCTCTTTTCTGTCCTTGTTTTTTTTGCTTCTGTAGTTACGAAGTAACTACTTTTCGGTTGCGCTGTTCCTACATTCAGTTATGTCCTACCAATTTGCTCAAGTTTCCACGCTTCATAAAAAGGAGTGGGCGGGGTGTTTTGAACTACCTGTTATTTTTCGGAATCTTTTATGCAAATGTTTTTGATAATAAATCACCAATGTTTGAGACACTACCTAATTTCCCGTGCCTAAGTTGAGGAACAGAGAAACTCAAAAAAGAAGAAAGTCTGCGAGAATTAGAACCGAATTTGGTTGCCCTAGGCATATTATTCATCATCAAAGGCTTTCAATACCACCAATCAAACAATTTACGAAAAACCTTGACATGTATATATGTAAGCAAACATCTCTCAGGTTATTTAGAAGTAATTTGTAGTATAGGGGTCAAACAATTGCTATAAGCAAACACTATTAAAAATCACAAATATAAACAGGGATTCCACGAAGAAGCAAACTAGGACCACTATTTAGCATTTATATTTATAAATTAGGAATATGAAGATGACGGTGCAATTCGCTTTCTGTGCGGACGAAACTAGTCAATTTATGGCCTCCAGAAATATTGCACAACTACTCAGTACTGCCAGTAATACTATAAAAAAAGAAATGGAATTTATTAAATTTACTAACTAATAATGATACCAAGCAAAACAACAAAAAAAGCAAGTTATGGAAGAGTGCCTTCAAATATTAACTTCCATGAAAGAAATAACGCATTTGGTCAAACGTTTCAACGTCAATTTTATGGAAAGTTGTTATAGAATAAACTTATCAAAAATTTTGCCAATAAGCTTGCTCGAATTACAGAAATACTAATAAGATTACGTCTCTTGTTGCGATGAAAAATGAAGGTGCTACTTTTTAATTATTGTTACGGAAAAGAAAAGACGCAGTATTGACGAGGCTGGGGATTAGATATATTCAAAACCAGTGGTAATGGCGTGACCGGTTCACCAGCGATCGAGCGGAGACAACCGTTCGTCTTCCTCGTCAGGCACACATGTGTGTCGCCCCCCAGAATATCAATATACATGCATGCAGCATAACCCCCGGCAGCACAAGCGCCGTCTCGGCGCATCTAAATGTCAACGTCACTAAGAGAGTGGTAGGGCTTCAAGCGCGCAACATGTACAATATCGGTAGCCTGTTGGGCACATGAAGGTGACGGAACAACAGGACCAATTTCATATGCCAAAAGAGTAACCACACGAAGGAGTTTGTATGAACCTGTGTAGCGACTAAGAAGTTTTTCTGACAGCCAACTTGACGGGTCGGAGACCAGAGCAGGACCAAACAACCGGGCGGGAAGTGTACGTCGTGGTGTCGTTGATCATATAAAACGCCGTCACTTCTCATGAGAGGTGAGAAGGCGAGTACGGGTGATTTCACGTGCGTGTGCAGCCTGAGTGGTAGCATCCATGGCATATTCACTGCTCGGCTCTGCAGGGGATGGTATGATGGTGTCTAGACGGAATGTTGGTTCTCGGCCAAACATCAGAAAAAATGGCGAGTAACCGGCAGGGCCTCGGTGCGAAGAATTATAGGCAAATGTGTCGTACAGCAACGAAAGATCCCAGTCTGTGGGGTTTGTAGAAACATACTTAGTGAGCATGTCTCTATGAGCTCGATTTAGACGCTCCGTGAATCCATTGGTTTGCGAGTGGTATGATGTAGTCAGCTTGTGTCTCGTTTTACAGGACTGCAAGATGTCGGCTATGACCTTCGACAAAAAGGTGCGGCCACGGTCTGTAAGCAGCTGCCGTGGGGCTCCATGTGGCAAAATCACGTCCTTGAGGAGGAAGTCGGAGGCATCTGTGGCGCAGCTTGTAGGAAGAGCTCGTGTGATGGCACAACGCGTGGCGTAGTCGGTGGCCACGGCTATCGACTTGTTACCCGAGGAAGACAAGGAGAAAGGGCCAAGTAGGTCCAAGCCAACGCGGAAGAACGGTTCTGACGGAATATCAAGTGGTTGAAGGCGTCCGGCGGGAAGTGTCGATGGTGTTTTGCAGCGCTGACATTTCTCACAAGCCGCAACGTATCTTCTGACTGAGCGTGCAAGCCCTGGCCAAGAGAAGCGTCGGCGTGTTCGGTCACAAGTGCGTGACACACCAAGGTGACGCGCAGTTGGAAGATCATGAAGTTCATGTAGAACTTCCCAGCGAAGATGTTTCGGAATGACAAGCAGCAGAGCCGGTCCATCCGGCTCAAAACTTTGGTGGTATAATACACCATCGTGGTGCACGAATGAGTGATGGGACGGATTGGAAGATGGTAATTCCAGGCGCTGAATGATAGCACGCAAGGACGCATCATGACACTGCTCATCACCGATGCATGTCAGTTGCGAAAGGGAAAAGACGCAAGGCTCGGTGTCAGGCGTAATGCTCGACTCAGTAACCGGGTAGCGGGACAGGCAGTCTGCGTCCTGATGTAGGCGTCCGCACTTGTACGTCACCGTGTAGGTATATTCGGAGTCTCAGAGCCTAGCGCCCGAGCTGGCCAGTAGGATCCTTCAGTGACGTAAGCCAACACAGTGCATGATGGTCAGTTATCACAGACAAATCAGTGCCATATAAAATGGGTGGAACTTTGAGACTGCCCAAACAAGAGCAAGACATTCACGCTCTGTAATGGAATAGTTGCGCTCAGCAGCTATGAGGAGGCGGATAGCGTAGGCGACCACTCGGTCATGTCCCCGCTGGCGTTGGGCTAGGACGGCTCCAATCCCGTGACCACTTGCATCGGTTCAGACTTCCGTCGGAGCGGACGGGTCAAAGTGAACCATATAGGTGGAGTCGTCAGTAGTGTGATTAGGTGAGAAAAAGTAGCAGCTTGGTCAGTACCCCACGTAAATGTGACATCTTTCTTCAGAAGCTCTGCCGATGGTCGCGAAATCTTTTACAAACCTTCTAAAATAGAAGCTAAGTCGTACAAAACTCCGGACGTCTTTGGCTGACTGGGGTACAGAAAAACTGCACGAATTTTCTCGGGGTCCGGCTGCACACCAGAGGCGTCGACAAGGTAGCCCAACACTGTAATTTGCTGGCGTCCGAAGTGGCACTTCGACGAGTTTAATTGAAGGCCCGTAGTGCGGAATATGTCGAGAATAGCTGACAAATGCTTAAGATGGGTCTCAAATGTTGGGGAATGTACAACGACATCGTAAAGATAACAAAGACATGTTGAACATTTGAACCGTTGTGGCAGAGAGTCCCTTACGCACTCGAACGTGGCTGGGGCATCGCATAGCCCAAACGGCATAACCTTAAACGGCATAACCTTGAACAGACGGTGCCGTCTGGAGTTACAAATGCAGTCTTCTCTTGGTCTTATTCGTCGACAGCAATCTGCCAGTAGCCGGAACGTAGGTCTATTGTAGAAAAGTATCGGGCGCCGTGGAGACAATCGAGAGCGTCATCGATGCAGCGTAAAGGGTAAACATTCTTTTTCGTGATTCTATTCAGATGATGGTAATCCACGCAGAGCGCCCTGTGCCATCTTTCTTTTTAACGAGCACAATGAGGGACGCTCAAGTGCTCGAAGAAGGTTCAATAATTCTTTTTGCTAACATCTTGGCGACTTCTTGTTGAATTACTGTACGCTTGGTGGCCGACACCCAGTATTGTAGCCGATGAATGGGATGAGAATCACCTGTGTTAATGTGGTGCTTGACGAGTGAAGTCTGGCCGAGGTCGCATCGAGGCTCGTGGCATCCTGCGAGTGATGTGGGTGCTCGGGACATACGTCTGCTGTAAAACAGGTCACGCGGGTCGTCAATTAAGAATCTTAGCGTGGTTACCGAAATTCCTTGGGGTAGCACTTGTTTTAAGAAACCGAAATTGATAGCAGGTAAATATGTTCGGTTGGAGGCCATGATTACGACAGAGTGTGGGACAGTAATGTCACGCGCCAGAACATCAGTTAGCGGCGTCACGATGTAATTACCGTCGAGCATGGGAGAGGGTGTTGCCAATTCAACGAATGTGAGATCTTTAGGCGGTATCCGAAAGAAGTCAGTAGTGCACAGGCTGTTCAGGAGCTTAGAATCCGGGAGAAGAGGAAGTTCTAGGCAGAGAGTACCGGCGGCACAATCTATCAGGGCAGAATGCGTCGATAGGAAGTCCATGCCGAAGATTAGGTCGTGCGGGGCATTTTCAAGCACCGTAAATAAAACGCGGACATGGCGGCCTGCAATACTAACACGAGCGGTACACATTCTAGTGACGGCCACAGTTCCACCATCAGCGACACGGAGGGCTTTAGTTGCTACAGGAGGGAGGACATTTTTGAGCAGGCGACACAGATGAGCACTCATTATGGACACTTGAGCTCCGGTATTGAATAACGCCGTCAGAGAAATACCGCCCACATACACCTCAATCAAGTTCGTGTTAGTGGGGAGCGTCAATGGAGGATGTGGATCAGTCGCAAGTGATGGAGCACTACCTCCCGGAGCTGCATGATTTAGTTTTCCGTCCAAGAGGATACATAGTTGACCAGCGACGAATAACGGCGTCGTTGAGGCGATGGGGAACGGCGGCGTTGAGATGGCGGCGAATGAGCGGTGGAGCGGCTGTTAGGGACTTCGGAAGAAGGGTACACACGACTGGGCGAATACCGACGGGAGTCCTCGTATGGGCGAGAAGAAGTAAAATGGCTACAGTTCGAGGGCGACCAAGTGCTGCGGCAGTAGCGGGAGATATGGCCAACTTGGTGGCAGCGAAAGCAGATCGGATTGTCGTCTGCAGTTTTCCAATCCACCGGATGGCAGGATCGCGGAAGAAATTGGGAGTCATGGCGTGGTGCATTTGTTGTCATTGGTCTGGAGACGGGTCGGTGGATGGAGCAGGCCACAGGATAACCGAGCGTTGCAATTTTTCTGCCTCACGACGGCTTGAATAACGGAGACCACCGGAGGCGTTTGTGCAGCGACATAGTCGAGCGGATGTGGAGAAAATGGTGCCAGACTTGATGCCTCGAGCTCCCGTCGAACTATTCGTGTCACGCTGTCCTACATGGGTGGTGCGGCACCGAGATCGGTGCAGGTGGATGTAACAGCCGTGTTTGGTACCGCGTAAGTTGAGGCAGAAAACGGCAGCTTTTGGCCATTTCGAAGCGGCGGCATTTCTTGATTATCATATCGACGGCCGTGACGTTAGTGTAGACGAGCAAGTTGAAGGCGTCGTCCGCAATGCCCTTGAGAATGTGGCCCACTTTGACACTCTCTCTCATTTGCTCGTCGACTTTCGGGCACAACGCGAGAACGTGCTGTATGTACGAGACATACGACTCTGTTGAGGACTGCACACAAGTGGCGAGTTCTTTTCGCGCTTCCATTTGGCGACCGGACGGGTCCCCAAAGATGTCGCGTAGTCGCTCCTTGAAGGTATCCCAGCTGGTGAGCTCGGTCTCATGGGCGTCGAACCAGACCCGTGGGGTGCCATCCAAGTAAAATATTACGTTGGCGAGCTTCGTGGTAGAATCACATCGGTGTGTCTGGCTAACAGGCTCGTACGTATGGAGCCATGAGTCAACGTCAAGCCCAGGTATCACGGGGAGGGGCATCGTCAGGTATGTAGTGGCTGGAGCTATAGATGGAGACGCTGACGGGTTGTTGTCATTGGTAGCCATGGCCGGAAACTGAATGGTGCGGTCACTGCGAAGCTTCGTGGTGAATACGGGGAAGGTTCTACCTCCACCAAATATGTACGGAAAAGAAGAGACGCTTTATCGACAAGGCTGCGGATTAGATATATTCCAAACCAGCGGTAATGGCGTGACCGGTTCACCAGCGATCGAGCGGAGACAACCTTTAGTCTTCCTCGTCAGGTGCTCCGCCGCAGTGGTCTAGTGGCTAAGGTACTCGGCTGCTGACCCGCAGGTTGCGGGATTGAATCCCGGTGGCGGCGGCTGCATTTCCGATGGAGGCGGAAATGTTGCAGGCCCGTGTGCTCAGATTTGGGTGCACGTTAAAGAACCCCAGGCGGTCAAAATTTCTGGAGCCCTCCCCTACGGCGTCTCTCATAATCATAGCGTGAGTTTGGGACGTGAGACCCCACAAATCAATCATAAAATTATCAAATTCCTCGTCAGTCACACACGTGCGTCGCCCCCTAGAATATCAATAATCATGCACGTAGCAATACTTTTAAAACCGTAACAACTATTGTCAACTTGTATGTAGCACTACAACTAGCTAAACATCAACATTCTATTCCTGTTGCAAAAGAAAGCTATTCGTATTATTCAAAAGGCTCCATTATATACACAAACCTATCCCATTGTTGGCCAGTTGGTTATCATTACAATAAAGGTAGCGAAGAATAACTTTCACTGAAGTGGTTTTTATTGGAAAGAAAAAAAATAACATAGCTTTTCAAGAGCATCGGTCAACCCTAACAATAAATTTAGGAGCATTGAAGAGCAGAAGTAGACTTTAGTGTTCTGGAGCTTTTGAGGTAGCAAGAATCATGCTGTGTTAGAGCAGCTTTAGTGCAGTAAAAGTGAAATTTCGGAGCAGGTTTGGAACGCCAAAAGGCGTGTTTTGTAGCAACATGATGTAAGTGTACAGCGGCTCCTTTAGTCAAACATCGTAGTGAGTCAAAATTATTTCTGGTTAATAAATTCGGAATCTTTTTTCGTGAACTTTCAGACATATTGAGGTTACCAGACTTTCCAGCTACAAATAATCAAGTGTGCCTGCGTGTGTGCTTGCGTTTGTAATAAATACAGAACATATGCATATCATACTGAGCGTGAAAAGCAAAAGAAAAACTTATTCCAGGTGAAAAAAAGTTTAAATAACTCTTTAGCGAACTTGTCTACTGCAAGGAGTCTTGCTTGACTGCGCGTATTCCGAACGCTGAAATAGTATCGAAATGCTTCTTGGCGTCCCCCCTGCGTGCTATAAAACGATCGTGCGAAATTGCCAGCCCAGTATCTTTTCCGCACAATAGCGAAAATGTAGAAAAGTACTTTTGGCGGGTACTTTTGACAAGATCTACTGTGGCATTGTATTTGTTTATTGGTGGCGATGGGGTACATGAAGAGACGCCGATTTGCACTTACAGACACGCACTGCCGTTTTGTGCACGATCGTTTCGAATTCACGGTTACTACAAGCTGTCGAGGTATTCTTGTACTACTAGATAAAAAACAGTTAGTTACTATTGTTGGTGCCATAACTTCTGGGAGGAAACTAGAACGAAACAGCAATGAGACGATCGCTAGCAAGCCCCACGAATGAATCAAATTACAACGAGATGAAACTGCACTAGATATTGATACGCGTGTTTTTTTTATTTACAATCATGTTTTATTCGTATCATTCGGTTCCCACCCACAAAGGCTGTCTGGACTGGTCAGCGCAAACTTTGCCTCATTGTTCTGCCAGGTCCATGGTTATTGTAAATCATTTCGTGAAGATTACGCCCACTTCGTGAACATTACAGATTATTCTGGAACCTACGTCACTTCTATCAATAGTGCTAGAATATTCCTATTGATTGATATGTGGGGTATAATGGCCCAAATTTATCATATGAATATAAAAGACGGCGTAGTGGAGGGCTCCGTAAATTTTGACCACCTAGGATTCTTTAACGTGCACGCAAATCTGGGCACAAGGGCCTACAGCATTTTCGCCTCCATCGAAAATGCAGCAGCCGCAGCCAGGATTTGATCGCGTCACCTGTGGGTCAAAAGTAGAGTACCTTAGCCACGATACCACCGTGGAGGGGCAAACTTCGATGGCAAATGTATAAATGCCGACAAGCTTCACCATTTGTCAGTTGATCGACGGCCGACGCTCTGCTCGCCGCTATCAGAGCCAGTGTATTGCTGCAATCTGATTTTCATTTTTTGCAGCCACAAGTTCAGCCGAATAAACAGTTTAACCTTGACACCCAGTCTGACCCCTTCGTACGCGTCACGACCCCGTGACATGTGGTGGAGGTGCTGTGTTCCATGTACCGCACACCTCCATCAAGCCGTGAAGCCAGCGCCAGTCGTGAAGACGTCGACGACAACCTGGAGCAGTGAACAAGCCGCAGGCAACAAGGTGTACCGTTAGTGTTCGGGCCTACCTGAGAAGACCCGGCAAACCAAGACCTTGATCACAGCCACAGCAACGATAACAGACCCTGTGCCGCCCGCTGATCTTGCTTGAGCAACTCAAGGAGCTTTTGACTTTTCATGGTTCAGCCTGTGAATACCCGGAAAGTTGACTGGAGGCATATGACCGAGTCATTATTTTGAATACCTGAACGAGTTAAGATAAGCTTTGTCATGTGTACTTGGCCTTAGAAGATGCCACTCGTACACGGTTAGAGAACCAGGAGAACCAGTGAGCTCTGTATCTGGCTTACTGTAAATAAAAGTACTACTACTACTACTACTAAACCCTGACAACATGGGACACATTCCGCAGAAAGTTATATACTCGCTGCATTCAAGAGCGTCATTCGCAAGAAGAGGGCTTTACCAATCGTCACAAAACACTCAGTGTTATGTTGGTGAAACCGTTGCTAATTAGTAAAATGAAATTTAAGACAGAGCTGATGTGTTGTGCACTTCGAAGCACACCATGCAGATCAGTAGACGACCGACCTAAAACCTGGAAGAAACTAGGTCATTGTTAGCTCTTCTATGGCTCCCGCCTTGTACAAGTGGAGCAACTTGACAAAACTGTTTTCTATGCAAACAAGCTGCTGCTTAGCGTCCACCAGATGAAACGCTTGACAGTCACACTGCAGCGTTGCAGTCACGCGTTAAACTCGGCCTTTTTCAATACAAACGAGTTTGTATCCAAGTTCACGCGTCAGTATTATTGACAGACGCCCGCGGCGAATCTCGATGCACGTACCTCGTTTTTTCTGGCCAAGGAGCAGTGCTCACGCCACCACGCCAGCAAGCGCCAGAATTCCCTTATCAGCTTTATCGTGCACACTATGCACACACGCGTGCAGACGTAAACGTTAAATCGTCACTTGGCCACGATGTCGTGCATTGATCTTACACCGCGCTCGCATTCAATTTCGCCGCACTCACGATGTATCAACTAGCAGCCGCGCTGCGGCCATAATGCGGGCGCCTCTAATGACAGCCTGTCCTCATATTTATCTGCAATATTTGGTAGAAGCGAAACGAAGCAGCACGAGAGTGCTGCGGGTGCACCCTTTCCTGCCTTATAGAGTGAGAACTCCCATGATACAGGTGGAACAATGGAACCTGTCCGAGAGAGGACAAACGCCTGCAATCACGCCTGTGGGAGGCGCGTGTTGAGTTGGCAAAAAGATATCGCGACAACAACGCCGACGTCGCTGTGTTGAAATGTTAACGGAGCAGCGGCGCTGAGGTGTACGCACGCGGTGTTCCCTTGATAACTACGGCAACTGCCCCACATGCACTTCTGACGCCACGCGCGCTCTCGAAGCCACGGATTTATATCAGCGTTGCTATCACGCGCTCCGCACTGTCTTGATTCCATAGCCACCGTATAACGAGCTCGTAGCATACTCGTCTGCTCGAGAATTTTGGGCTATCCTGATTGATGGATTGATATGTAGGGCTTAACGTCCCCCCCCATGATTATGAGAGACGCTGTGGAGGGCTCCGCAGGACTCGCTCTCTGTTTTTCGTGCCGATCTGTTGTGCCCCCGCGATCTCCGACAACAGCACAGCTCTGGCCGGCTGGCTCACCCTATGGCATATTCTGCCGCCGACAAGAGCTCTCGCTGAGTGGTGCCCTGTCCTTGGAATCCTGCGACCGTGTCCATCTTTCCTATCATTTCCTTGCTTCTCGGTGTCGATGTCCCTGCGGCACGCTTTCTGCATGTCCTTCTCTATCTCTATACCTTTAATCCTATCCTTTTAATCCCTCCTTATCACCATTCCTCGTGAGCTACTGTTGAGGTGTCGCGTTCTGACGCACCAGGCTCACTTTTTTCTTACTTTTTCTTCAAGAATAACATAAAAAGAGCTCCGGAAATTTCGATTACCTGGGGTTCTTTAACGTGCACCCAAATATGAGCACACGGGCCTACAACATTTGCGCCTTCATTGGAAATGTAGCCGCCGCAGCCGGTACTCGATCCCGCGACATGCGGATCAGCAGCCAAGTATCCCACATAGTACCCTTGAACGGTATTTAATTTAAACAGCTGATATTTTTCTCTGTCCACAAATTATTTTCAAAACTTTTTTCTAAACGATGCGCAGAATTTGATTTGGCTGCTGTAGCGTCATTATCAGCTCTGTAACACAGTTACTATTGCGGCATCGTGGCCGAAACTTTCCCATTTTTTAAAAGTCAATATACAAAAGGATATTATTCTCAGCACTTATAGGAAAGTTTTTACGAAGTATACAGGTGATAACATTGTAATTAAGAAAAAAACTTTTCGTGCATGCCGCAACTTCACTTCATTCAAACCATGACACGTCTTACTGCGTCGTCCGTAACCCGAATTAGAAGGTTAACTGTTTAATTTTTGTATGGGTGGTATGCTTAGTTGTGGAGCTGCGGGAGTTTAGAAAGTTAGTAGGCTAGGCTTCCAGTACGGCGCTGCATTGCCTGCTTCTTCTCCTGGGGTAAACACAGGCTTTCTCCCATGGAATTTCTTCTCGTCCACCCTCTTATTCACATGAGTCGCATGACTTTCAGGACTGACGCTATTTTCTTTGGTGGAGCCTGCTTCAATATTTGGTCCCTGGTTTCCTGCAGCTTCTTGTTGCCCTTGAAATATCTCTTGCAAGTCTTCGGGAAGATGGGAATTTTGTGGCTTCTCTGAAGCTTCGCCTGAAGCACAGGAAAGAAGAATAACAAGGAAAAACTTTTCTCAAAGAATTGCCAACAATGACAATACAAGGCACACAAAGTGGCAGCACGCTCAGAATCTTGCAGGAAGGGCATATCCCGGTCCCGCATCGATGCCCAAAATATATCCAGAAATGCAGATGTCGAACACATGCGTGCTTTTCTAAGACTTTGCCAGCTTAGATCATATGCTCGAGTGGTGCCCTGTGATAAGGGTTAAAAACATTACATCGTCCAAGTGGGATACTGCGCTATGCAGTTGAGATATAAGGATGAAACTATGGCAGTACAACGGGCCCTCGACGTTACGGGGAGGCTAGGCCTATCTGTCTCGGCGCTAGAGCAGCCCGCTATGTGCTAGTTCACGCCCCGAGAGACCCAAATAAAGCTTTGTCATACCATACTCGTAGAAAACCTACACAAGTGAGTAGGCACGTAAGCACGCAGTTAAAGTGCCACGATAAAAATATTACTTAAAAATAAAATAAAACGCAAACAGGATTACATTCCTCGCAGGTTCACAAAGAAACAAAATATAAAAAATTTAAAACTGATTAGTTTTGTGCAAATGTTTTACCCATTTCTGTCAACGTTGTAAAAAAAGATTTGACATGACCTGTCACGAAAAAGGGCACCGTGACCTAATTCAAAGACTAGGTTTACGGAGTACGTGTGGCAGCGAATGTTTCAACATTTGGAGACCATTGTTTGTTCGATACCGAAGAACCTTGAAAAAATTGCTATGTGAAGTCGTTCTATAGGAGGGGCTGTGGTATATGCCTGCTATGCAGCTTAAATTGTTATTTCCTTCCTTAATTTTTGTTTTTGAAGATGCCAACAAACAGCATTCATATATTTTACTCAATCTCTACACTTTAATCCAATGAATAATGGCAAGGTATGAGCAATAAAGACTTGCCAAAACAGAGGAGGGCTGTAGCTCGCTTGGTACAATCAAAACTCACGTGAAGGAAGCGCAGGGGCAACTCAGACAACATATAATCTCTGATGACCCAATTAGATGATGCGAAATATCGTGCGCGTCGTTTGAATTTAGTATTTTTTGGATTAGAAGATATGAAAGAGGAAAGCTGGGATGATTCTGAGAAAAAAATTAATCGATGTTTGTTCAATTCGTTTCAAAGAATCAATCCTCCCCAAAGAAATTAAATGTGCGCGTAGACTCGGATCCTTTACTCCAAACAAAAGAGATCCATCCTTGTAAAGTTGACCAATTTTAAGGACAAAGAACAAATTCTTCAAGCTAGCAGATAATGCGAAGCTCCTGTGATTAATGTTAAAGAGGAATTCTCGGCTAACACGGGTCTCGCCCGTAAACACCGGAATGAATTTAAAAAGTTGCAGCCCTTTGAATGAAAGCGGTGACATAATATACTTACTGCAGGTAAAGACGCGTACGTTTTCGACCATGCCAGAAACGAAGTTGTTCGTAAAAACATCTATTGCAATTGAAAGAGCTAGCCAGTTCCTGTGTAGAGAACGGTCCCTCTTTTCTACATGCTAACATTAGAAGCGTATTACCCAAACGTGAAAAATTGTGCATCATAGCGTGCTAGAATCATCAAACTCACATCTTTTGGTACTAACTGAAACATGGCGTCATCCTTTTATCGATGATTCTGAGGTACTGCCTTCTCTCCCTCCCTTCGACATATTTAGACGAGACCGTGAAAATAAACGAGAAGGAGGCGTACTCATCGCCACTCAATGTGACCTAAACTGCATTCTTGTATCAGTTTCCTCAATCCTCGAAATCATCTTTGTCATCTGGAAGGCGGTCTATCCTTCTATTGTAATAAGTGCGTGCTATCGGCCGCCCGACTCAGAGGTGTCAATCGTCAAACGTTTTCATGACGCTCTTCATCACCTAACGTCTCTCTACGGCCATGCTAGCATATCGCTCTTTGGTGAATTTGATTACCTTTCAATTACTTGGTCCAATCCATCATGGAGGACAACAATTCCCAACAATGAAAGTGGTTTTGTAAACACGTGCCTCACATTCAGCTTATCTCAAGTTGTTACTTCCATCACTTGACGTAGCACCGATTCATTGAACATTCTTGATCTCATACTTACGACACCACCTGAGAACATACCCCCTCTTAGTTACCTTGATGGAATAAGTGACCATCTAATCGTTCAGTGATATTCCATTTCAAACACACGTCCCCCAAAAGCTATAGAAATGCTTACACTTATCAGTTCACTTCTCCTCACGGTCGGTTGAAACAACCTGGTCCTCTTTTAAAACAAAATGGCCCGGGCATATCAAAAAGTACATTCCCAGAGTCTCCATTCAAGACCATGCAACGTCACCATGGTTTGACCGTGAGCTAAAAAAAGGCTGAAGAATAAAAAAATAGACATTTCAGGCAAGCAAAAACATCTAAGGACACTTGCGCATGGGCAAAATATCGCACTACAGCTAAGGAATACGATGCTACTCTAGCGCAGACCAAGCGCTCTTTTTTTTTTCAATTTCACTCTGCCTCAGTCTTTGGTTATGAAGGCAGAAATGTTGTAGGCCCGTGTGCTCAGATTTGGGTGCACGTTGAAGAACCCCAGGTGGTCTAAATTTCCGGAGCCCTCCACTACGGCGTCTCTCATAATCATATAGTGGTTTTGGGACGTTAAACTCCACATATCAATCATCATCAGTCTTTGGTTATTAACGCCATGCAATTTTGGAAGATTTTCAATTGAAAACAGCATAAATCCTCCGTATATCTCGAAGTCGACACTGGTAATTGCATTCACAATGCCGCAGTGGCGAATAACCTGAATTGAATGTTTTAATCTGTTTTCACCAAAGAAATTCATAATCACCTTCCTTAATTTCTGCTCTCAAATTCCCGCATTATGCCTGAAAGCACAGTTTCAACCGAAGGTATTATCAAAATTATTGACTCACTAAAGGTAACTTTATCTGCCGGACCCGATGGTATCAACTCCAAAGTGCTAAAAAATACCAAGTGTACACCCAGTGTTATTGTGTCTCATATTTTTCAATAGTCATTGTCATCCAGCACCCTGCCACATGATTGGAAGTTGGGTAAGATTTTTTCAGTCTCTAAGAAAGGCTTCATTGAGCTACCGCCCTATCTCTCTAACAAGTGTCTGCTTGAAAATTATGGAACATATCATATATATTCATACTGTCAAGTTTCTAAATTCTGTAAACTTTTTCAATCAAAATCGACATGGGTTTCAAAAGCTTCTTGGCAGCGAAACCCAACTTGCACTTTTTCTCCACGATATCTATGTTGGCCTTGATCAGAACATACCCGCAGACGCACTTTTCGTTGACATTGATAAAGCTTTCGACAAGGCGCCACATACACGCTTGCTAATAAAACTTTCGTGACTTAACTGAGATACTCTTGTTTCTCCTTGAAATAAGGAGTTCCTCACTAACAAACAGCAGTTTGTGCATGCAAATAATTCATCGTGAACTTCATCCCCTGTCTTATCGGTAGTGCCGCAAGGTACTTCATTAGGTCCACTCTTTCTCCTCATTTACACCAACAAAGTTCCCAGTCACATTCCTTCAATTATACGCCTGTTCGCCGACGACAAGTCATTTATCGCCAGATTATCGATGTCACAGATAACCTAGTGCTCCAAAACGACTTACTAAAATTAGATAACTGGTGTAGTGATTGGTTAATTGTGGTGAATACTAACAAAACATCCCTGTTTTCATTGAATAGACGGCATGAGTACGCGTCACTCAAATATTCTCTTAACGGCAGCGTTAAGAACCTAGTCCTAGTCTTCAGAACCTAGTGCTAAATACTTGGGTATTACTTTTCATACGACCTCATTTGGGCTGTTCAAGTCTCCCATATTACTAATGCCGGTAACCGTACTTTAGGCTATCTTGAGCGAAATTTAACAAATGCATCTCCTCCGGTGAAGTTACTAGCTTATAAAACACTAATCCGACCTAAATTAGAGTATGCTTGTTCCGTCTGGGATCTCTCAGAACGCGTTCTAACCGATCTAATGGAATCAGTCTAAAACCGAGCGGTGAGATTTATTTATTCTTATTATTCTTACACGACAAGTGTAACTAACCTAAAGGAAAATGCAGGTCTAACTGCTCTTCAGACTAGGTGCGAAAGGGCAAGGCTTTCACTCTTTCATAAGTTTGTTCATATCTTACGTAACTGTTCTCCTATCAATCCAGCTCATCGCATCTCTCAACGCATCAGTCATGATAAAGCCGTATACCCTCCCCGTGCCTGGACTGTCACGCATCTGCAATCATTTTTTGTCGAGACTGCCATCGACTGGAACAGTCTTCCCCCAGACATCGTCTCTCACATCAGCCATGCTCTCTTCAAGAACTCTGTTGAGTCACACTTTGTAAATATTACCTAACTTGTTCGTTTCTCCCACTCCTCAAGTAAAACCCTGTGATTTGTAAAGAGTCCTTGAGGTACTTTCAATAAATAAATGAATAAATAAATAACATTCAGCATTTGCGCTGGAGCGCAATGAGTTTTTGCAATGACCGATATGACTAATACCAACATTGGTATATTTTGAGCTAGCAAAATTGCCATGAGCGCACAATAAACGTAGCATTTAGGTATGTTTTACATCTCACACATATCGTGATTATCAAGTTGGGACCTGTGATTTCTATTCGTCGTCCATTCACGTTACGGAATACCAATTTTCGTATACGTAGAACTAGTGAAACGGCCGTGAGCACGCTACGAGCGTAGCATGTAGTCATAGGTGTAGTCATAGACATATAAAATTCCCCATACATGGGCACATCAGGAAACGGGCGTGTATCACGGTTGTCCGTGTATGTACCTAATAAGGCCTCATATGCCATATTTCTGATTTACCCATATTTGAAGGGGGCCAATGTAAAGCCTATATGATAACCAATAAGTCTTCCTCTTCGTCGTCAGCCACTGCCTGAACAATTGGCACAAAATTTCTTGCAAGTGTTTAGCGGAGACCACGCCTCTTTGAAGAATGACGAAAAATAGCATAGCGAGTGCCGGCCTACTACCCAAACAATTTTATAAATAATGCCCTAGTGGATATAAAGCAAGTGTGCTTGCAGTAGTTACCCAATGAGTGTTTTGAAAAGGCTCTGAAAGGCCGCTCTTCTAGCTTTCGCTGTGACTGTGCTGTTTCTTTCACAATGGCCTTGCGTTTTTTTTTGAGATGACGCCTTTTTGTGGCACTACCAAATACAAAACTGCTATCATGCAAGATGCTCGTTAGACCAGCGTTGGAATGCGCCAATATTGCTTCGTTTCCGTATAAAAAGAACTAATTCCAAGAAATAAAGGGTTTCAAGTAAAGCAGTGAGGTTTGAATATAATAATTACAGCCTAACTGATTCCTTTACTGAGTTATTAAAAAAAGTTGGTCTACTAACACTACAGAGTTGGGCAAAAGTAGGAAGATCGAACTTTTTGTTTCAAATAATTCATGGGGACATAAACATCGACACGTCAAAACTAATCTCTTTCAGTAGTTCAAGGCTGACACGTTACAGGCACTCGAAAACACTTAAAGACCACACATCAAACTCAAATTGTTTGATATATATTTCCCGTTAACCATTAGAAAATAGATCCAACGAAGTCCTACTGTTACTAGCGCCTCATCATTACATGTGTTCTTAGTAATAATAAGAGCAAATGTACATGCTGTGCAGTTTCTGTGAACATTTTAGTGTTTTTTCCTGCAATTTCGTATTATGTACTCCCTTGTAATATGCACGCCCTCCATGTAATGGTCTCTTTGTGAGATTGGCAGTAGTGCTAAATAATTAAAATGAAATAAAAATATGTTGTGAAGCCTATGAACCTAGGACGCACGCTGAAGTTTTAGCCTATAACAACGCACGACTGAAAGTCACTGCGCGCTATATTAAGTGTTCAAGCAAGAAATGTGACGGGGTTATCTAATATATTGTTCAAAATGACGAGAAAGTGAGCGCCCACCTTGTTCTCGTTCAATTGCAGTGACTTTTGCCTCCACCTCTCTATTATAAAACCTGAAAGTTTGTGCACCTCCAGTCGAGTTTTATTGCTGCCTACCTGGGCCGAACTCTAATTAAGGAATGTTTGTATGTACTGACGTCATATGACGTCATGTTTTGTAGCGTTATCGTGAATGCATAAAAACGGCACTAATATCGCGGCGTATGAAGCCAACACGACATGATTACACGTCAGTTGTAACTTTTTACACCCTTCGTGCGACCTACACTGCAAATCATTTCACACCCTTAATGGTGGATTTTTCAATAAATCACCCGTCTTACACCTATTATTTCTGCCAAACTTATCCGCACGGGTGTAATTTCTGCAATTCCACCTTTTGTACACCCATTTGTCATTTTTAGGTGTACTATAGGTGTATGTTCGCAAATTACACCCAAGCGTGTTTCCTTGAATGTTACACCTATCATATATGCATATAGTTTAGAGCATCAATACATATCACATCTCAACGGATGCAATCAAACCGCATGCCGAAGTTCTGGTGAAAATATCGATGTTTTGGCCTTTGTTTTCAATTCCTGTATCATTCGCCAAATATATCGTTCTATGTATTATATCTATTATACCACCGCCTATTTACATTATTCAGAACATTTCTCACATGTTCAACGACTTAATTCATGGGTTACGTTTTTGGGATTCTTACTAAAAATATTTTGCTGCCGCTCATGTCCATTCTTTCCTACTTCTCACAGAGACATCGTTAAAAGAGATTATTTTGCGCTTAAACATAACATGAAATGATTACACATGGTTTCCGACAGGCTATCGTGCGCGCTTTCTCATTTGAAATCACACTAAGTTTTTCGTACAAGAGCTCCTAGTTTATTAAAAATGATACTCTTTCTTGGGGACTTTCGACGCAAAAATTTTGATCTGTCTGTCTGTTCGTTTGCACATTTGTCTGTTTGTCCACTCTATACGGCATCTGGTACTTGAAACGGCCGACCCCATCCGCAGCGCCCACCAATGTTGCTCAAGATTGACCGTTCATGCCTGTGCAATCGTCAATTAGAAAGCAATTATTGCGCATGTCTGCGGCACCATAACAACACGTATATATTCTGCATGTGCATATTTCACTAGAAAAAGCATACATAACTAATTTTAAGGACCGTAGCGCTTATCACGCTGCGCTGACCATGCAATTATTGCATGGAACGGGGAGTGTTTCCAACGCTTTTCTAAGACGTTACGGTGGTGGCACCTACCGTCGCCTTGCGTTCTACACCATATCACCTCTGAGATGGGCGCGCACACCCGTCTCAGAGCCATGCGCTTTGTTTTTCTTTTCAGAAAACTGCCAGATGACGCTCATGTCTCATGTGTGACGTGACTTGATGCGCTCGTTCGCCTCCACTGCACGCTCGAGGCACTCGAGCGCAGTGCCTCCAGAATACCACTCACCGATTTTCTTGCACAGAACACCAAATAAATGTCCTGTTCACTCTCTCCACACGCAAGACTATCGTCTTTCGACGACATTTGCAGAAACATGCAGATACGAGGCCAATTTTTTAATGGAGTTCCACATATTTCCTCACACTGAAGTATTTCGCATCAATACACAAGTCCCTGATTTATTCAGTGAGTTATATTTAGATCCATGAACATGGATGAGTTCGAATTGAATGTTTGCAGCATTCGAATTGCCGTGGAACTAGGCATGTTTACAAATAACAGGTTAAGCTTACTCTAATGCAGCTGTTGTGCACGCATGCCGCACCGCAGGACAAGCTTAGCGCATATTCGCTATCACGGGTGAACTAGTACAATGGTATGCACCACTCTGTGGGCACTTACTGTTCTTTTTTATATCCTTGATATCAACGCTTGCGCGTCACTTAATATACACGTGAACAATCGTAGACAACACTCGCGCAATGTACCCGTGCCACAAGAATGGAAAATAGTTGACTAGTTGCAGCATTGTAATTGATAGCTGTTACTGTGGCGTTACAATGGACTGATAATCGCACATTGCTATGCGCGCACACAATTTAAGACTTGAAATAAAAGCAAGCGTCATTCATACTTTGTCGGTAAAAAAAGCCTAGTCCCCAGGTTCTTGCTGAATGGCAGAGTGTTATTTAAAAGAAGCTAATAGCACAGCGGGGGTGTTGCTAGGATTTATGCATGCAGGGGGATAGAAAGAGAAAAAAGTGGGCCTGACCCATTTGCACGTACATTTTTGCCTGTGGCTGCATACTTGAGAAACCAGATCGGGAGCTTTCATTTCTTTGTGCGAAATGGGCCAAATCCTGACCCGAATGTAGCACCAATGACACTCAATTGGCTCATACATACGTTCACCTTTCCTCTAAAACAGTAAAATTAAAACATTCTTTATACTTATCACTGTTCTAGTAAAACTTTGATAGCATGTATATGCCAAGTAAGCGTTAGTTTAGCTTTTTGCGGTTCTAGATTTGCCCCATTTTGAATAAAAAAAGCTCCTCAAACGAACATAAAAAAGGGCTGGAGATGTGTCAAATATGAAACAACCTCCCCGCCGCCCTTCCCTAACTTTTTATTTATATCTATGTTGCACGAATAAAAAATTTTGACTCCAAAATGTCGAAACAACGCCACAATCACGCCTCCCTCGGGAAAAGAAAAATGAGCATTACGAAGGCTACGCACTTGCCACCTGCACACGTCAGTGGCAAAAAAAAACGACTTCGAAGCTCTGCAAGCAAATAAATATGTTGTCCGGCATAAAATTTACACTATATCTTGAAGGCTTTACGTAGCTTGGAAATTATATCATAAAACGGTGCTGCTATGAATTTCGGTTTCGGTTTCGAGGTCTCGGGGCAACTGCGCATCGCCATCGTCAACAGGCAGACTTTGAATTGGGTGGTGACATGTCGTATGCGTGTTTGCTGCAGGCTGACGGTGGTTTATTATTTTAATATTCACTTGCTTTGTCCAGGATGTGTACTTATACGGCTTGCACGGTTCAACTCGCGCTTCCAGTAGGTACAGTACGAGTTACTGCAATCTGTGGCGCGTCGGCAAGTACAAAACAACTTCGGTGCGGCGGAGTGTGTCTCCTCTGTCAACGGCTTTCGTTGAAGCTTGTGCACGCCGCAAGCAGAGTGTTTCCGATCAAGCAATCAACGGAGTGTACGCTGGGAGCTACATGGAGAACGCTTTGGATTTCTTGCTATTGCTGAAAAGGTAAGCTTTCGTGCATGCGAACAACGAAGTGCAAAATTGCGTGCCTGCCTGCCTGCCAACTCCCGATTTGCCCGCGATACTCGTCATTGCAGGAAGCGACCGTCTCTTGGCGCCGTCGTGACCTTCGCTCGCTGTGTGCTTATCAGCTGCGATGGCTCAACAGTCGCAGCGTTCGTGAACCTCGCTGTCGCGCATGGTTAAAGAAAACGGGGGGATGTGCCGCGCCCAGATAGACCTTACGGCATGCGGCAGCGGGTGAGAAATGGGGGGGGGGGGGGGGGCTGAGCGAGCCGAGGTAGGCGAAAGAAATGGCATAATAATATTAATAATAAAACGAAGCAGATCAACGGTAAAGGAGGCGTCAGTTGTCAGCGGGACTACAGTGGACAAATAGGACGCGTTTATTACACGGGAGAAAAAAATCCAGATTTCAGTGACTGAAGACAGGGGTGTGTTTCTAATGCGAGTAAATACGCTATTTAAATCAAGAATCCGAAAATACTTAAAATATGTATCAGTACCCCTTTGATGCTTGCGCTTTGCAGTGGCGTGACATGTGTTTTGTTACAAATCGTGCAGCTAACCAAAAAATTTAGGTGTACCTTGTTTGGTCAGGGATTTGCGCTTTTTATGCCTTGTTAGGTTTGTTTATATTTATACTAGTATATCGTAGATAATCAGGATATAGAAATATTGATGTGTTTTGATAAGGGACTGAACAGGCACACTCAATTGCACGCATCTTTTTGCATTTTTGCACCATTGTAGTGCGGCACATAGAATATTGTAGAATAGAATATTTCTGTGTATTTTGGTGTATGGTTTTGGCGCTGTGGTTACATATGAAAGCTTAGCCAAAGTGTACCAACAAACACCCACAAAAAACTTTCAGTTAAGCTGATACAGCACAGATGATAATGGTGTAGGCATAGTTAGTCACTAAAGAACACGCTCGCGAAAAACGAAATGAGGATGGCGACACAGGTGGCTGTAAATGAAAGCAGGCAGACCTAACAGTTCTTGTCTGTTTCATGCATTTCGTCTGTGCAGGTTTCATCCTTACGAATGCAAACACACTGATCCAACTGATAAGCCCTCCGTGCATATATTCCTGTTAGCTACTTTTCCAAAGAGTCGTGCATTTTTTTAGTTATACATATTTATAGTCCAGCAGTTCAGAGCTTATTGAGCATATATTTAACTTACTTGTGATAGATTATCTGTTGCATGGCTGTTTTTATGAATTAAAAAAAAATCAACTGCGAATTAGCTGCTTACGCATGCACTCTAAGAATAATATTAGCACATCTTATTGATTTTTTAATGTAGTCAGTTTTACTCAAGGGCTAAAGTAATCATTTTATTGACCAATAAGCAACCTGTGAAAGACATATTATAAATTATCCAGTACACCAAATTTATGTAACTGGAAAAGAAATTTAGAGGGGAGCTTCCACAAATACACACTGCTGTGTTTCCAGCAGCAGTTGTCATTTAACAAGTGCTGTTGATCCTTTCAGATTGGGGCTTGCTCGATGTTTTACACTAGTTTCACGCAGTAGATTGTACATCTGTGATGAGTACATGTCTACAAAATGATCCTTCAAAGTAAATGATAAATATTGCTACTTTTCTGTCTTAATGGGTTTATATAATTTTTTGTATCGCCCATTGTAGTGGCCTATTGGTTAGGGTATTCTAGCTAAGCAAGAAAACTTGGTAAAAACGCTGAAATTTGAGCATCCCAGTATATTTCAAACTTCTTGGTAGGTGCATCATTCAAGAGAGAAGCACTTTTTCACCACCACCATGGTGTAGACTCAAACATGGCACTTGCATTCGTACGCTAATATGCACAGATGCTTGTATGTAAAAGTGAATAGTGGTAAAGCTGAAGGTGGGGAAGCTGTAGCTTTTTATTATATGACACATCATAATGAGGTTCTGATTGTTCCCAGTAGTTTTTAAATGCTTAGTTGAATGTTGTGCATCTCTTACATGCAGAATGTTGAAAGGAAAGCACACTACGTCTTCTACGATGGACTGGGTGCTGACGATGCAGTGCACTCTTCATCACAACATGAAAGCAGCTGTTCCAGGCTCACGACCTCACTCAAAGGGTTGCAGCAGTGGTGGACGCTACTCATAGGGTGCACCAAGTATCTTGTACATTTTAGGAACATTCCTCTGATGGGAAGGCTTCATATCAAGCTATGTGTTCTATATACCTATTTACTTTTCCAATATGAGTATCAATTTGCCATCAGATTAACAGCAGTGCATGCAGAAAACTGTGTACAATGCATAATGTTAGAGTTGTATGATAAACTGGAGACGGCCTAGATGTCTCCAGCTTAAAAGGTTGATTCACTAATGGGTCATTCCACGCCAAACATCCTAGCTATTTTAGCGACCATCTCAAATGTATCGAAAAAATTGTAACGATTTACTGCATCGAAAACAGTGAAACAGTAAAATATTTCTGAAAGAAAAATTTTTTGTTCACGTAATTGCCTTATGAACTTACCGGAATGTCGTTTTATTCTTGTTTGTGCAAAATTTTGTTTTAAAAGTACTGCTCCTTGCTTCTATACCAAAATTTGTCTACATGTTAAGTACAAGCTCATGTGTAAAGTGTTTGAAGCGCGGTAATATTAGTGCAGTTTCGCTGGCACATACGCCTCCAAGACTGAAAAAGTGCTTGATATGGCTGGTTGGTGCTGTATGGTAGACAAAGAAAGTGCTTAACAGCGCAAACGACAAGAAGGGAAAGAAGAGATGAGCTGAGCCTTGAACAAATAACCAAAGTTTATTGCAAACCAACTGCCATATATAGAAAACAGAATCTGCGCATAACCACGCATCATAAGCAGAATCGCACATACATGCACCATACAGCCTACCTTATCAACAACCGGTCATATAAGTGGACCCCAGATAACTAACTTCACAGCAGTTAAGAAAAATTGAGGTTACGCTAACACAGTAAGCACGAGTTGTTGAATGTGGAAGGCTTCACTAATCTCGTGATCGCGCCGATTTTTATATCCCCCCATAATCAAACACTTTTCAAGAATTGGCTGACAACAAGACTTATTACAATGGTCTGCCAAGTGGCTAGGAAGAGAACCTTTTAGAGAGTTAGCGTGCTCCCTCAACCGATCATTTATGCATTGCCCTGTTTGGCCAATGTAACCGTGCCCAAAAGTAAAAAAATATCTTGTAGAGAATCGCTAAAACACATTCAACATGGCACGTAGCGTGTTTCTTAGTGCATGCTTCTTTCTTAGGTCCTTCGCTGTTGACCCAACGACATAGCCCAGCGAGTTTATCGCGTGCGCAGAACACAACTCTTACACCTATTTTGCCAGTGACCTTCTTTAGCCTTTGGGAAACTTCGTGTACGTAAGGAATAACAGTCTTGCTAGAATGAGGCTTGTTAAGTTAGCTGTTACTTTGTCTCTTATCAGGCACTCTTAGTGACGTTAGGAGAGTCTCGGCAATGGAAGTGAGCTCGGGATTAGAAAAGCCTGCTTGTTGAAGGCGGTGAACTTGGAGCGAAAAACTGCACTCTATCTGGCGGTGACAAGAGCCAGTTAGAATTGCCTTTAGGCAGAAAAAAGCGATGCTTCCCTTGACTAGCTTAGAATGGGCGGACCTAAAAAGCAGGTCTTGAGCATGGCTCGTACCGCCAATATACATGATCAACAACAAAAAAGCATTTCTAATTGTAGACATCGTAGGGTGTCGCCAGAAATAAACTCCAACGTTATTTATAGTTTCTTCATTTCACGCCCGAAAACGTCAAATATCTCATCGGTAGTTCGCCGAGAGTCAGATTGATCGATGCGGTAAAACACTAAAAAGTCGTCAACGTAGCCGAACACTTTATTAACTGTACTCGTGTGATCGAAGTTAGCCATGAGACTTCTTTCATACCGCGCGAGTAAAAGCTAACAAAGAACCAATGCTAAACATGAGCCAATGCACACATCTGCACTTCTGAGATATTTGACGTTTTTCAGCGTGAAATGAAGCAACTGGAACTAAAGTCGGAGTTTAATTCATGATGACAAGTTACGATGTCTAGACTTGAAAACGCTTTTTTTGGTTGACCATGCATATTGGCGGTACGAACCTTGCTCAAGAAAAAGCCTTCTCTTTACGTCCACCCATTCTAAGCTAGTCAAGTGAAGCATCGCTTTTTCCTGCCTAAAGGCAATTCTAACTGGCTCTTGTCACCGCCAGATAGAGTGCAGTTTCTCGCTCTAAGTTCACCGCCTTCAACAAGCAGGCTTTTCTAAACCCCTGCTAACTTCTATTGGCAAGACTCTCCTAACGTCACTAAGATTGCCTGATAAGACACAAAGCAACAGCTAACTCAACAAGCGTCATTCTAGCAAGGCTGTTATTCCCTACGTAAACGAAGTTTCTCATAGGCTAAAGAAGGTCGCTGGAAAAGGTGCCGGCTCCAGTGTGTGACATCACTGATCGTCTGCGCAGCGCATCGAATTGCGCACACACCGGCGGCGAGGCATGCGCCGCGGCGGCGGAGTATTATTGTGCATGCGCAGACCAGTGTCACGCGAAATTGGCTCATTGAGGCCAGTGTAGCTAACGCTACAAAATAGTGTAAGAGTTGCGTTCTGCGTACGCGACAAGCTCGCTGGCCTATGTCGCAGGGTCAACAGTGAAAGACCTAAGAAAGAAGCAGGCACTAAGAAACACGCTATGTGCTTTGTTGAATGTGTTCTAGCGATTTTCTACAAGATATTATTTACTTGTGGACATTGGCCAAACAGGGCGATGCATGAATGATTGGTTGAGGGAGCACGCTAACTCTCTAAAAGGTTTCCTTCCCAGCCACTTGGCAGACCATTGTAATACGTCTTGTTGTCAGCCAATTCCTGACAAGTGTTTGATCACGGGGATATAAAAATCGGCGCGAGCACGAGATTAGTGAGGCCTTCTATATTCAACAACTTGGTGCTCCCTGTGTTAGCCTACCCTCAATTTTCTTAACTGCTGTAAAGTTAGTTATCTGGGGTCCACTTATATGACCGGTTGTTGATAAGGTAGGCCGTATGTGCATGTATGTGCAATTCTGCTTATGGTGCGTGGTTATGAGCAGATTCTGTTTTCTATATATTGCAGTTGGTTCGCAATAACTTTGGTTTTATGTTCAGGGCTCTGTTCTCGTGTCTTCCTTCCCTTCTTGTTGTTTGTGCTGTTAAACACTTTCTTCATCTACCACGCCTATAACAACTTAGCCAAATGTGTTATATTTGCATTTTTTGCTACTGTAATACTGCACTTTCTATGAATGTCTGAGTAATGAATACTAACTACACAAAAGGTATATTTTGAGAAAATAATATTATGAGACCTCTTAAGCTGCTAAACATTACGACAAAAAATTACAAATTTCGCAGAATCGTCATTTTCGTCTGTATTGAGACGCGATTTGCACTGTCGAGTGGTCCAAATAAAGATCACCTTCAAACCTAAATCGAAAGGAAAAAAAAGGTATTTTCATATGCCAATTGTTTTCATTACATATTTTTGTTTTAAGGAAGAAAATAAGTTTTGAACTTTCCCATTGATGAAAATAGGGAATTTCAAGGCGGCAGCTGTCGTATAACCAAATGGGAAGATAGGCGCCAATGGGAATGCTAAAAAATATTTTCTTCCATAAAACAAAAAATGTAATGACGGTATATAAAAAGAACTGTTTATCTGCCTTTCAATTTATGTTTAAAGGTAATTTTTAGTTGAGCCACCACATGGCGTAATCGCATCTCAGTATGGACAAAAATTACGATTTTGTAAAATTTATGATTTTTTTTTCATAAAGTTTACCAGCTTGAGAGGTCTCAAATATTTTTTTCTCAAATATACCTTGCCTGGAGTAAATATTCACTACTCAGATATTCATGTACAAACTGTAGTATTGCAATAAAAAATTGCAAACATAACACATTTTGGATTAATTCTTGGAAGAATATGTGCCAGTATACTTGAAATAATATTACTGAGCTTCAAACACCTTACACAAGAACCTTAACTCAACATGTAGGACAAGTTTGCTGTAGAACGCACTTTTAAAATAAATTTTTTTACAAAACCCAAACGACATTCTGGAAAGTTCCGAAGGCAACCACGTGACCGAACATTTTTTCTCTCCGAAATATCTTACCGTTTCACTGCTTTCAATACAGTTAATCAGCACAATATTTTTCTAATGCATTTGAGATGGTCGCCAAAAATGGCTGGGCGTTTGGCATGAAATCACCCTAACAGCATGTCATGAGCACAGGAAAAAGGTCCTATGCTTATTAAGCCCTTTATTTACCAAGAAATATATTGAAAGTGCCTCCTCTGAGGCCTGTATAACGCTGCTTTTTTTCACAGTTCTAAGGCGGCTGCACGTGCTATTGTTGTTTACATGTGCAGCAGCGGCATTCATATCTAGTAGAACTCGCTTGTTTGGGATAGTTGGTGCATGTTTGCATTAAACATTAGTCAATTTTGCGCCAAAATGACGACCACACAAACAAAGAAAACACATAAACGGTATGGGCACTTCATTTGCAATTGTTTATTTCTTGAGGGAACAGGCTGATACAAACCAACTTTTCGTCAACGCATGTGCAACCTACTTGGGCCGTCCCTTACCTATCATGCTATAGGACACATGATCGCTAGTACCGTGCTTCCAGCTCATACATGATGAGTGAAATTTTGCTAACGCAATTGATAACCCCTTTCTTTTGTGAAAGCCCTTCGAAATTGCTCTTGGTGTGAATCCACACTGAAGTGACATGCGCTCTTGAACGGGGCACCGTCATTATTCTTTGCCGTAAGGGCTTGTTCCCTCGCTCGATCATTGACGCAGCGCCTCGTCGTCTGGCTAACATGTCCCTTTCTGCACGATAGGGGTATTTTGTAAACCACTTCAGTGGCAGACTTCGTGAATGGCCCACGCGTGCTTCCTTTTTACAGCCCTTTCAGCTGCTCAGGATGATTTTCCAGCGATTGCACCGGCGCAACTTTGCTAGTTTGTTAGGGGCACGAACTCCATCAGTACTTCATGCGGACTCGCCACCTTTTTAAGGTTGTGTTGTATTGAATATATGCAATATTATGAATATTATGCTACAAACAGCTGCTAGTGAGCACCCAACCTGCCCATGTGTTTTTCTTTGTGTGGTCGTTGTTTTCCTCGCGAAATGGACTATTCACTTCAGGCATTCATGTCTATTTACAGCACATGTTTAATGTCTGTAGCACAATATTACATGCGGTTTGGATTTCTATTTGCATGTTCAAGAGAACCAGCAGCCGCGCCAATTGTGTGTCCAATTGGATACATTTCCTAATTTTTCACAAAACCATTATGAAATGCCAAAACCAGCTTCAATTATTTTTCAGTATTGTTAATTTTATCAAGAAACATAAAATCCATCATTCAACGTAAGTTGTGCATCACCATTTAATTGATTGATGTGTTCAGTTTTAATGTCCTAAAGCCACCATTTGATTATGAGACGCGTTAGGGAGGGCTCCAGAAATTTCGGCCGCTGGGGTTCTTGTGCACCCCCAAATCTAAGCAAATGGGCCTACAGCATTTTCGCCTGCATGAAAACTGCAGCTGAGTACCTTGGCGACTAAACCATCGAGGCGGGGTTTCATCATCATCCAATCTAATACAGATGCGCCAACTGCAATTATAACTTTTAATTGAGTATATTCTAACCTCACAGCAAAGAAAAGAGTAGAATGGTTTTAAAAACAGTTTCTCCTTCCTTTTCTGTGACGTTCATAACGCTTTTTAGGTCGCTTTTGCCAGAGTACGCTTTCGCTCTGCGGAAAAAGTGTTTTATGATTTGGAAGTGGCTACTAATACTCGCTGTCACAGGGCACAAAATATTTTCTCCCTATCTTACTTTGCATGTAGATGCCATTCAATAACGAGTACTAGTATGAGTGCTGGCCGTCTTTCAGAGTGATTTATGAGGTTTTTGCAGCCTTAAGCGACAATAAGGAAACTCGTATGCGACTTTTTATTCTTTTCGCCACCCCTTGAGCTCCCCCTTACGAATATCTGGGAAATTTCTGGGTCGCCTGTCAAACAGTTTGACAAGCTCGGCAAGTACTGCTGTAAGTTTACCCCCGTATTTTAGAACGTCCCTTCACTAAATGCTTTGCCTTGACTTGAGAAAATTGATTCCAGCGCAGTGTCTAGGCAGAGTAAGTCACCCAATATCAGTGATAATCTGCAGCGATTCTCGAGAAACGCAGCATCATTTTAGAAAAGCGGTGGCGCTGTGCTCAGCTGTTCAAATAAGGACGAGATTCGAAGTCCGAGGAGCGTTCGTAATAGGGAGGTTAGCATTGTTTGCACTGTGGGATAGTTCAAGAGTGCTTTTATTGAAATAGCTGCGCTCTCGTATATTTTGAATGAATTAGCGGATGTCAAATAAGTTCTACATATAGTTTTCCTTTTGTGTGATTCAGTCTAATTTGTTGTACTACTGTAAATTTGGAGCCCCACCGCGGTGGTCTATGGGCTATGGTACTAAGCTGCTGACCCCCAGGTCGCGGGATCGAATCACGGCTGCGGTGGCTGCACTTCCGGAGCCCTCCACTACGACGTTTCTCATAACCAATATGGTGGTTTTGGGACGCTAAACTGCAATATCAATCAATGATGTAAATATTGAATATCAGGCTCAAAAATGCTGCGTTTGTTTTTCCTGAACCTGCTCCAAATTTAAAGTTTCTCCCTGGAAAAGCAAAGATATGATGCTCGAAAATATTGCTCCAGATGATAGCTTGGCTGCTCCACCTCTGCTAGCTGTAAGTGGTTACTCTTTCACCCTGCTTTTGTGTGTCCATTTTATGTTCTTTGATGTTGCATTGTTTCAGGAGACATATGTGATGCGCTGATATTTTACATCTTTAAATCAATTATTCTGCATGGTTAATATCTAGTGACACTATTAAGCTATTGTAACTTTGCCTATTGTTTCACTCCTGTATTATTGTTTCTCCGTATTATGAATGTCTGAACACACAAGGGTTATTGTGAAATGAAAATGCCATTTTAAGATGTTTTGTCATTACATTTAGAATATCACTAGCCTTGCATAATATGCATAGGGCATGCCACAACAATGCAAACTGTGGCGTATCAATGAGGCAATTGTAGTGTGCATTGATATATTATTTCAGTATATTGGAGGAACAAGGCATGCTGCATTGCACTACTCTTCTTGCTGTTTGTGTGCTTCACTGCACTGTGCTTTTGTGCTGCATTGAAGCGTGTTAAAATTAGTTCTCCTTTTTTAAGTGCAAATAAGGCTCTTCTGTTGTACTTTGGTATGCATGCATCGGTAGTTAGAGCTCCATGCCGTACCATTGATGTCTTATTTTCGGTCTTTTGTAGCAAATGGCATTCTGTTCTGCACAATTGGAAAAGGCTTTTGATTAAGGTACATTTGTCTCTGAAGCCTGTATGTGCTCTGTGTCTAATAAAATAAAGCTTGATTTCATTTTGCACTATGGCATGACTTTGTGAACGTTCTGTTATGTGTGACAGCTCATTTTGAGTGATGCCTTCGCATTCAGCTAGGATTACATGTTATATGTGAGAGCCTTATATGCCGTGCTTCATATATGCACCATAAAAGCTGTGCTAGGGCCAGGATTACCACACTGTGGCAGGAGCCACTACAATAGGACATCTGCACATGAATGGTAGAGGGTATGCTTTCACGTGCTTCCACAGGGGCCTACTGGAAAGGGGTAACACTCGAATCATGGTATTTTTCGCATGGGTGTTGGGGCATTATTCAGCATGAACACCCCCACACCCTTTTTGCTGTTTGGGAAATTACACCCTTGCACTACTTTTGTTTTTTAAGGGTGTTAGGGTGTCAGCAATAGTACACCCTTACGCCCTTAAGTTATTGGGGTGTACATTTGCTTTTACACCCTCACTCCCTTAAGGCCACTTGGGTGTACATTTGCTTTTACACCCCAAAAAATGTTTGTGCCATAGGGTGTAAATTCGGAAATCCGCCCACGGTAATAGGTGTAGTCCTGCTTGATACACCCATTTCGTGGGGTGTAAGGGTGTGAGTTATAGACACTATAAAACACCTATATGGGTGTAATTTGGTTTACAGTGTAGCG
>WOVY01010381.1:0-22500 GCA_013436015.1 Rhipicephalus annulatus
CTGTTTGGCCAATGTAACCGTGCCCAAAAGTAAAAAAATATCTTGTAGAGATCGCTAAAACACATTCAACATGGCACGTAGTGTGTTTCTTAGTGCATGCTTGTTTCTTAGGTCCTTCGCTGTTGACCCTACGACATAGCCCAGCGAGTTTATCGCGTGCGCAGAACACAACTCTTACACCTATTTTGCCAGTGACCTTCTTTAGCCTTTGGGAAACTTCGTGTACGTAGGGAATAACAGTCTTGCTAGAATGAGGCTTGTTAAGTTAGCTGTTGCTTTGTCTCTTATCAGGCACTCTTAGTGACGTTAGGAGAGTCTCGGCAATGGAAGTTAGCTCGGGATTAGAAAAGCCTGCTTGTTGAAGGCGGTGAACTTGGAGCGAAAACTGAACTCTATCTGGCGGTGACAAGAGCCAGTTAGAATTGCCTTAGGCAGAAAAAAGCGATGCTTCCCTTGACTAGCTTAGAATGAGCGGACCTAAAAAGCAGGTCTTGAGCATGGCTCGTACCGCCAATATACATGATCAACAACAAAAAAAGCATTTCTAATTGTAGACATCGTAGGGTGTTGTCAGAAATAAACTCCAACGTTATTTATAGTTTCTTCATTTCACGCCCGAAAACGTCAAATGTCTCATCGGTGGTTCGCCGAGGGTCAGATTGATCGATGCGGTAAAACACTAAAAAGTCGTCAACGTAGCCGAACAACTTTAACTGTACTCGTGTGATCGAAGTTAGCCATGAGACTTCTTTCATACCGGGCGAGTAAAAGGTAACAAAGAACCAATGCTAAACATGAGCCAATGCACACATCTGCACTTCTGAGATATTTGACGTTTTCAGCGTGAAATGAAGCAACTGGAACTAAGTCGCAGTTTAATTCATGATGACAAGTTACAATGTTTAGACTTGAAAATGCTTTTTTTGGTGACCATGTATATTGGCTGTACGAACCTTGCTCAGAAAAGCCTTCTTTTAACGTCCACCCATTCTAAGCTAGTCAAGTGAAGCATCGCTTTTTCCTGCCTAAAGGCAATTCTAACTGGCTCTTGTCACCGCCAGATAGAGTGCAGTTTCTCGCTCTAAGTTCACTGCCTTCAACAAGCAGGCTTTTCTAAACCCCTGCTAACTTCTATTGGCAAGACTCTCCTAACGTCACTAAGATTGCCTGATAAGACACAAAGCAACAGCTAACTCAACAAGCCTCATTCTAGCAAGGCTGTTATTCCCTACGTAAACGAAGTTTCTCATAGGCTAAAGAAGGTCGCTGGAAAAGGTGCCGGCTCCAAGTGTGTGACACCACTGATCGTCTGCGCAGCGCATCGAATTTCGCACACACCGGCGGCGAGGCATGCGCGGCGGCGGCGGAGTATCATTGCGCATGCGCAGACCAGTGTCACGCGAAATTGGCTCATGGAGGCCAGTGTAGCTAACGCTACAAAATAGTGTAGGAGTTGCGTTCTGCGTACGCGACAAGCTCGCTGGCCTATGTCGCAGGGTCAACAGTGAAAGGCCTAAGAAAGAAGCAGGCACTAAGAAACACGCTATGTGCCTTGTTGAATGTGTTCTAGTGATTTTCTACAAGATATTATTTACTTGTGGACATTGGCCAAACAGGACGATGCATGAATGATCGGTTGAGGGAGCACGCTAATTCTCTAAAAGGTTTCCTTCACTTGGCAGACCATTGTAATACGTCTTGTTGTCAGCCAATTCCTGACAAGTGTTTGATCACGGGGGATATAAAAAATCGGCGCGAGCACGAGATTAGTGAGGCTTTCTATATTCAACAACTTGGTGCTCCCTGTGTTAGCGTACCCTCAATTTTTCTTAACTGCTGTAAAGTTAGTTATCTGGGGTCCACTTATATGACCGGTTGTTGATAAGGTAGGCCGTATGGTGCATGTATGTGCAATTCTGCTTATGGTGCGTGGTTATGTGCAGATTCTGTTTTCTATATATTGCAGTTGGTTTGCAATAAACTTTAGTTTTATGTTCAGGGGCTCAGTTCTCGTGTCTTCCTTCCCTTCTTGTTGTTTGTGCTGTTAAACACTTTTTTCATCTACCACGCCTATAACAACTTAGCCAAAATGTGTTAAATTTGCATTTTTTGCTACTGTAATACTGCACTTTCTATGAATGTCTGAGTAATGAATACTAACTACACAAAAGGTATATTTTGAGGAAATAATATTATGAGAACTCTTAAGCTGCTAAACATTACGACAAAAAAATTACAAATTTCGCAGAATCGTCATTTTCGTCTGTATTGAGACGCGGTTTGCACTGTCGAGTGGTCCAAATAAAGATGACCTTCCAACCTAAATCGAAAGGAAAAAAAAAGGTATTTTCATATGCCAATTGTTTTCATTACATATTTTTGTTTTAAGGAAGAAAATAAGTTTTGAACTTTCCCATTGATGAAAATAGGGAATTTCAAGGCGGCAGCTGTCGTATAACCAAATGGGAAGATAGGCGCCAATGGGAATGCTAAAAAATATTTTCTTCTTTAAAACAAAAAATGTAATGATGGTATATAAAAAGAACTGTTTATCTGCTTTCAATTTATGTTTAAATGTAATTTTTAGTTGAGCCACCACATGGCGTAATCGCATCTCAATATGGACAAAAATTACGATTTTGTAAAATTTATGATTTTTTTTTCATAAAGTTTACCAGCTTGAGAGGTCTCAAATATTTTTTTTCTCAAAATATACCTTGCCTGGAGTAAATATTCACTACTCAGATATTCATATACAAACTGTAGTATTGCAATAAAAAATAGCAAACATAACACATTTTGGATTAATTCTTGGAAGAATATGTGCCAGTATAATTGAAATAATATTACTGAGCTTCAAGCACCTTACACAAGAACCTTAACTCAACATGTAGGACAAGTTTGCTGTAGAAGGTACTTTTAAAATAAATTTTTTTCACAAACACCCAAACGACATTCCGGAAAGTTCCGAAGGCAACCACGTGACCGAACATTTTTTCTCTCCGAAATATCTTACCGTTTCACTGCTTTCAATACAGTTAATCAGCACAATATTTTTCTAATGCATTTGAGATGGTCGCCAAAATGGCTGGGCGTTTGGCATGAAATCACCCTAACAGCATGTCATGAGCACAGAAAAAGGTCCTATGCTTATTAAGCCCTTTATTTACCAAGAAATATATTGAAAGTGCCTCCTCTGAGGCACTGTATAACGCTGCTTTTTTTCACAGTTCTAAGGCAGCTGCATGTGCTATTGTTGTTTACATGTGCAGCAGCGGCATTCATATCTAGTAGAACTCGCTGTTGGGATAGTTGGTGCATGTTTGCATTATACATTAGTCAATTTTGCGCCAAAATGACGACCACACAAACAAAGAAAACACATAAACGGGATGGGCACTCATTTGCAATTGTTTATTTCTTGAGGGAACAGGCTGATATAAACCAACTTTTCGTCAACGCATGTGCAACCTACTTGGGCCGTCCCTTACCTAATCATGCTATAGGACACATGATCGCTAGATACCGTGCTTCCAGCTCATACATGATGAGTGAAATTTTGCTAACCCAATTGAAAACCCCTTTCTTTTGTGAAAGCCCTTCGAAATTGCTCTTGGTGTGAATCCACATGAAGTGACATGCGCTTTTGAACGGGCACCATCATTATTCTTTGCCGTAAGGGCTTGTTCCCTCGCTCGATCATTGACGCAGCGCCTCGTCGTCTGGCTAACATGTCTCTTTCTGCACGATAGGGGTATTTTGTAAACCACTTCAGTGGCAGACTTCGTGAATGGCCACGCGTGCTTCTTTTTACAGCCTTTCAGCTGCTCAGGATGATTTCCAGCGATGCACCGGCGCAACTTTGCTAGTTTGTTAGGGGCACGAACTCCATCAGTACTTCATGCCGACTCGCCACCTTTTTAAGGTTGTGTGTATAAATATATGCAATATTATGAATATATGCTACAAACAGCTGCTAGTGAGCACCCATCCTGCCCATGTGTTTTCTTTGTGTGGTCGTTGTTTCCTCGCGAAATGGACTATTCAATTCAGGCATTCATGTCTATTTACAGCACATGTTTAATGTCTGTAGCACAATATTACATGCTGTTTTCGTATTTTATTTGCATGTTCAAGAGAACAGCAGCCGCGCCAATTGTGTCAATTGGATACAATTTCCTAATTTTGCACAAAACCATTATGAAATGCCCAACCAGCTTCAATTATTTTTCAGTATTGTTAATTTTATCAAGAAACATGAAATCCATTATTAAACGTAAGTTTGTGCATCACCATTTAATTGATTGATGTGTGCAGTTTAATGTCCTAAAGCCACCATTTGATTATGAGACGCCTTAGGGGAGGGCTCCAGAAATTTCGGCCGCCTGGGGTTCTTGTGCACCCAAATCTAAGCAAATGGGCCTACAGCATTTTCGCCTGCATGAAAACTGAAGCTGAGTACCTTGGCGACTAAACCATCGAGGCGGGTTCATCATCATCCAATCTAATACAGATGCGCCAACTGCAATTATAACTTTTAATTGAGTATATTCTAACCTCACAGCAAAAGAAAAGAGTAGAATGGTGTAAAAAAAAGTTCTCCCCCCTTTTCTGTGACGTCCATAACGCTTTTTAGGTCGCTTTTGCCAGAGTACGCTTTCGCTCTGCGGAAAAGTGTTTTATGATTTGGAAGTGGCTACTAATACTCGCTGTCACAGGGCACAAAATATTTTCTCCCTATATTACTTTGTTATGCAGATGCCATTCAATAACGAGTACTAGTATGAGTGCTGGCCGTCTTTCAGAGTGATTTATGAGGTTTTTGCAGCCTTAAGCGACAATAAGGAAAATCGTATGCGACTTTTTTTCTTTTCGCCACCCCTTGAGCTCCTCCTTTACGAATATCTGGAATTTCTGGGTCGCCTGTCAAACAGTTTGACAAGCTCGGCAAATACTGCTGTAAGTTTTACCCCCGTATTTTAGAACGTCCCTTCACTAAATGCTTTGCCTTGACTTGAGAAAATTGATTTCAGCGCAGTGTCTAGGCAGAGTAAGTCACCCAATATCAGTGATAATCTGTAGCGATTCTCGAGAAACGCAGCATCATTTTTAGAAAAGCCGTGGCGCTGTGCTCAGCTTGTTCAAATAAGGACCAGATTCGAGTCGAGGAGCGTTCGTAAATAGGGAGGTTAGCATTGTTTGCACTGTGGGATAGTTCAAGAGTGCTTTTATTGAAATAGCTGCGCTCTCGTATATTTTGAATGAATTAGCGGATGTCAAATACTTTCTACATATAGTTTTCCTTTTGTGTGATTCAGTCTAATTTCTTGTACTACTGTAAATTTGGAGCCCCGCCGCGGTGGTCTATGGGCTATGGTACTAGGCTGCTGACCCCCAGGTCGTGGGATCGAATCACGGCTGCGGTGGCTGCACTTCCGATGGAGGCAGAAACGCTGTAGGACCGTGTGCTCAGATTTGGGTTCATGTTAAAGAACCCCAGGTGGTCGAAATTTCCGGAGCCCTCCACTACGACGTTTCTCATAACCATATGGTGGGTTTGGGACGCTAAACTGCACATATCAATCAATGATGTAAATATTGAATATCAGGCTCAAAAATGCTGCGTTTGTTTTTCCTGAAACCTGCTCCAAATTTAAGTTTTCTCCCTGGAAAAGCAAGATATGATGCTCGAAAATATTGCTCCAGATGATAGCTTGGCTGCTCCACCTCTGCTAGCTGTAAGTGGTTACTCTTTCACCCTGCTTTTGTTTGTCCATTTTATGTTCTTTGATGTTGCATTGTTTCAGGAGAGATATGTGATGC
The DNA here is from genome assembly GCA_013436015.1 of Rhipicephalus annulatus. Taxonomy (NCBI): domain Eukaryota; kingdom Metazoa; phylum Arthropoda; class Arachnida; order Ixodida; family Ixodidae; genus Rhipicephalus; species Rhipicephalus annulatus. The sequence continues at coordinate 5,824 of WOVY01010381.1, forward strand.
GCTTGATATTTTACATCTTTAAATCAATTATTCTGCATGGTTAATATCTAGTGACACTGTTAAGCTATTGTAACTTTGCCTATTGTTTTCACTCCTGTATTATTGTTTCTCCAGTATTATGAATGTCTGAACACACAAGGGTTATTGTGAAATGAAAATGCCATTTTAGGACTGTTTTGTCATTACACTCATTAGAATATCACTAGCCTTGCATAATATGCATAGGGCATGCCACAACCAATGCAAACTGTGGCGTATCAATGAGGCAATTGTAGTGTGCATTGATGTATTATTTCAGTATATTGGAGGAACAAGGCATGCTGCATTGCACTACTCTTCTTGCTGTTTGTGTGCTTCCCTGCACTGTGCTTTTGTGCTGCATTGAAGCGTGTTAAAATTAGTTCTTCTTTTTTAAGTGCAAATAAAGGCTCTTCTGTTGTACTTTGGTATGCATGCATCTGTAGTTAGAGCTCCATGCCGTACCATTGATGTCTTATTTTCGGTCTTTTGTAGCAAATGGCATTCTGCTCTGCACAATTGGAAAAGGCTTTCGATTAAGGTATAATTTGTCTCTGAAGCCTCTATGTGCTCTGTGTCTAATAAAATAAAGCTTGATTTCATTTTGCACTATGGCATGACTTCGTGAACGTTCTGTTATGTGTGACAGCTCATTTTGAGTGATGCCTTCGCATTCAGCTAGGATTACATGTTATATGTGAGAGCCTTATGTGTCGTGCTTCATATATGCACCATAAAAGCTGTGCTAGGGCCAGGATTACCACACTGTGGCAGGAGCCACTACAATAGGACATCTGCACATAAATGGTAGAGGGTATGCTTTCACGTGCTTCCACAGGGGCCTACTGGAAAGGGGTAACACTCGAATCATGGTATTTTTCGCATGGGTGTTGGGGCATTATTCAGCATGAACACCCCCACACCCTTTTTGCTGTTTGGGAAAATTACACCCTTGCACTACTTTTGTTTTTTAAGGGTGTTAGGGTGTCAGCAATAGTACACCCTTACACCCTTAAGATTATTGGGGTGTACATTTGCTTTTACACCCTCACTCCCTTAAGGCCACTTGGGTGTACATTTGCTTTTACACCCCAAAAAATGTTTGTGCCATAGGGTGTAAATTCGGAAATCCGCCCACGGTAATAGGTGTAGTCCTGCTTGATACACCCATTTCGTGGGGTGTAAGGGTGTGAGTTATAGACACTATAAAACACCTATATGGGTGTAATTTGGTTTACAGTGTATCGGCCCACTGAAATGCTCCATGAAAGCACAAACAATTCATGGTTGATCATTTTGGTGCTCTAGCGAACGTCGGCTGTGGTCCAAAGAACAAAACAGAGCTGATAGTTGATAACAAAACAAAACTACATTTTCAGATAAAGTAGTACAAACAACACACAAACATACAAACTCGGCAGTTTTCAAATACAATATGACACTACTCACAAGATACTCTAATAAATTCAAAACAACGGGCACACTCAACAACTCGCACTACAATGCAACATCGTGCATTAAATATGGAAGCACGCTTATGTACTAGAATGCCCTTCAAACGTATTCAGTTCAAAGTTGTTGGAACAAAGCTCTAATGCTTCTCTTCCAGGAAACACTTACTCAAACTCCTGCGCCGGTCGTCGTGTCACTGCGGCCGAGGTTTCTCTTCTAGGAAACTCTCGCGTCCTCAGCTGACCCCACTTCAATCACAAAACTTCTTCACCGGCAATAAATCAGGCACTCATGCGCTGCTACTGCAGGTCACGTCTTTGCCCACTGGCAGAAAACTACACTCGATTCATCTCCTGCTTTGTCACGGTAGGACAAGCCTTCGTCTTCTGGTGGAAAACACTCCCTTCATCTTCTTAGTGGGCTAGTTTCGAGCGTTCGTTCTGGAGTGTTCCTTTTTGACACATGGCAAGCGGTGTCTTTGGGCCTTCAAAATACGAGAAAGCTCCCATTCACGCTGCTCTCGCTTACAAGAAGTCATCTGGGCAAAACTGCGCCTTCTTTGAATGCTTAAACAATCAACGCAAGATGAAGATACTACTCAGCACTTTCTGTTAAGATCACTAGTACACAATGTGGGAATCGTGTCAGCGTGGTGTTTTCAGACTGCAGACTTCCATCCACCACGAAAAATGCCAAGTTGCCCCGCCACGGTGGTCTAGTGGCTAAGGTACTAGGCTGCTGACCCGCATGTCGCAGGTTCGAATCGCGGCTGCGGCGGCTGCATTTCCGATGGAGGCGGAAATGATGTAGGCCCGTTTGCTCAGATTTGGATGCACGTTAAAGAACCCCAGGTGGTCGAAATTTTCGGAGCCCTCCACTACGGCGTCTCTCATATTCATATGGTGGTTTTGGGACGTTAAACCCCACATATCAATCAATCAAAAATGACAAGTTTCTCCACCAGTGGATAATTGTAATTAACAAGAACACCCGGGACCCTGGAATAAAAGTGTACGAGCAAGTACGCTTACTGCGTGTATTCAAGCATGACGCCAACAATCTCACTTTACCGAAGTAAAATTTATGTGGATGCAGCACGCCTGTAGCACGCGGCACCTAATCATTCCTGAGCTCTTTTGCAGGTCGCATGTCAATACTAGGATATACGGCGACTCACGCGGGCATGCACACACGGTGCACGTTTAACGCAAACGTAATGAAGTAGCCTCGCGATGCAAAAAAAGCGTCAACAGTGGAAAGCGAGGCTTTTAACTCACTCGAACCGTGAAATGTCTTGACTGTTGCTAGTTGAATCCGTGCTTTTAGCCCGCGTAACTGTGTTTTGTGGTAGCATCACAAAAGCTGGTTCTGGCTAACACTTTCACACCACGTGTTTTTTCCGAGTATCAGGATTGACTGGAAAACGATAAACACATGTAGTGCATGAGCGCTAGGCGGAGCGGGAAGCTAGCGCCATGGTGACAACGGATAAACGCACAATTTTCGCTTAGTGATGGTCAAGGCATGTCGCACGAGTCGAAAGCCACGCTTTCCGCTGTTCACGACCTTTTCCTTGCCGATAGTTCATGCCTGATAAAATTGCTTACGCAGTGTGCAATGCACATGCTGTAGACTGTCCGGGCTGCTGAAGGTCTTTTCGACATTCTGAAAGAGCAGCACAAGTTGGAAGTAGAGGAAAAATGCGAAACATGCTTACAGCCGGACTTGGGTGGGAAGTTTTGCGTTTGAACTGCGGAGCGTCTGCTTGCATTCAAGGTATTGCTTCGCCGCGCTTGCGACAGATGGCACGACATCCTGCCTAAGTATTTCTAGAGTCCTGCAATGCTTTGAAAGAGTCTGATATTACTTAAACCCGGCGGCACCCACTAAGCTTTCTGTATTCTGGTGTATACGTCGCGCTATACGATCTCCAGTTGGTAGCTGCTCCGAAGGCTGGGTTGTGTACCTTGGTGGGAGCTTTCCATCATGAGCAGAGGAGTGACCGTTAAGCTTGTTTTCGGAGCACCACTTCATGAACTATGGCAAAGACTGCGTCAGATTACGTGGTGCATTTCGTCGCCTTAGACTGATTTTTTCTTGACGGCATTAATTGAATACCTAATCAATGCAGTGGATGACCAGGCACCGTCATGTCGTAGATGGTCCAAGGTTTTATACATATATGTACTCCAACACCCACCCATTGTGTGTACAGAGGAAAAATTAGCGCTTGCCCATAGCTTGAGTGTTCATACAATTCCACTTGCTTTGTACTATGACGTTTGTCTTTGTACTACAACGTTTCGTTATTTAACAGACTTCTTTGTCGGAGTGCTTCTCGCTCGGCCTCTTGAGCTTCAGGGACAGCGATGTAGCTCATGAACTTTTGCTGAGTGAATCCTATGCCCATTTTTTGTTTAATTCTCTAGATAAGGAACTGTAGGCTCTGTATTATTATGCAGATCTCAGCATGGTTAAAAAAACATGACTGCATGTTCTTGCGAAAGCTTCTTTACACTCTAGGATAGTCTATTTTATTTGGTGGCACTCTGTCGCCTTATGTTGCACAAGTTGCCGCAGAAATCATGTTTACGAGAAAGCATCGACAGCATTTTTTTTTGTTTTCCTGTTTCTAGATGTGTGGACCTCGCTATAACATATGGAAAGGCGTACCGCAAAAACTCACAAGCTGCTGTTTTCATATATACATATGCTTGGCGTACTTTCGTGTTTATAGTAATTTTAAATTGTTTTCTTTTGCGTATCTCGTGGATCACATAATTAGTAATTCTTTATTATTGTACCGAAAATGCCAGAAATAATATCTCGCTTCAGGAACACAGCCCTACAAAATCCATCATAGTTAAGAGCACGTCGAGTTAATGCGTTGCGCGAAGCGCGCGTGATACGATGCGGGAAGTGCATCACTCTCTACGCAAGCTCCGTAAAGTGCGTGGACTCACGCTCCTAGCTGCTAAAAGAGCCAGTGTATAGTCTGCCTCAACAGAAGGGGTGCTTCATACGCTTAGTGTACGCTCTGTGCAACTGCTGCTTCGAAGCATGTCTGCCTTCCCTGCTATCGAGTTTCACGACTGCAGGTGTGTCAGAACGTGAGCGCTGGCAACGCTTCAAAGCTTAGACCATGCGGGAGCTCGACAAACGCGAGCACACTTTCGGTTCGCGCGAGGTCAGTTCTCCAGGAATCGTTCCCACAGCACCGGCAGACCAGGTCGACGACCTGCGCCACTGTATACATTTGGAAACAATATGAGAAAAGAAAAACAGTGTTCGGTAGAGTGGTACGTGCTACGTGCTTTGCAACGCATGCTGCCTATGTCTGTCTCTCTCCCTCATGTGCGTGGATCCACATTCAAGATGCCTGTTTGTACTTCGGCGAATAATTTGAACTCGGCACGTTTGGATTAAGTCTCGCACTTGCTATACGTAGGTAATGTCCGTCACATAAATATAATTAACGTGTTCACTTTCCGCTAGTAGGACCAGAAAACAGGTTTCTCTCGCTTTTATTTCATAGAAGGATTAATTTCGTGCGGTGTTTTGTAGTACATCGAAGGGTTTCACAAATTGTCAAGACCATGTCCTGCGAGTAGACCTAAGTGCACTAAAGGAACCCTCAAACGGTTTCAACGATTTTTTGCAAACACATTGGGCTGGTAGACCAAGTCCCGAGGGTAAATTAGAGACCAATTTGAGCTCTACGCGTAAACTGTGTAATTCATTACAACGCCTTAAAGCTGCGAATCGCACCAGATCGCTGCTACTCAGCCAAACGCGTTTTCAACCATCCATACACCGAGCGACACACTGTCTCACCGACGTCATCGTTTCTAGCGGATCTGATTGGCCGTGGAACGCACAGCACAGACTGCCGGTATCGAATCAGTGGCGGGATTTACGCGTATGCGGTCTCACGCCACATCATGACGCAGGTGCCATGAAGGCGGAGCCGAGCCCCGAGCCCTCGAAGGAAGATTTGAGTGCAGTTGAGGGTGAAAGGCGGAGCGTAAGAGGAGTGTACTTTTTTACTACTCGTAGCTCTGTTAATGATGAGTGTTTCGATTGAACTGTGGTGGCAATGATTTGCTCCAATAGTGGTCTAATCAAAAAAAGAATGTGAAAAAACCGTTTGAGGGACCCTTTCAAGAAGCAGTCAAACTGTATTTTTTCGCTGTACCATAGCGACATTTCGCTGTGCATAGGACATTTTAGTCATTTATTTCAAAATGCCTTGACATGGGGCTCATGCAAGCTTGTAGCTCCACCGCGGTGGCCTAGTGGCTAAGGTACTCAGCTGCTGACCCGCAGGTTGCGGGATTGAATCCCGGCGGCGGCGGCTGCATTTTCGATGTAGGCGAACATGCTGTACATAGGCCCGTGTGCTTCGATTAGGGTGCAAGGTAAAGAACCCTAGGGGGTCAAAATTTCCGGAGCCCTCCACTAAGGCGTCTCTCATAATCATATGATGATTTTGGGACGTTACACTCTACACATCAATCAATCAATCAATCAATCAAATTAATAATTAATTAATTGATAATTCAATAAATGCGAATTTGTGTGAAATTTCTTCGACGTATTTGACGACTAACACCCTTCGTTCCTTGACGTTGTTTGGCACGACATTTTGCGAAAGTAGGGATCATTCAGGAAGGTTTTCGCGTGAGCGTTGCTATGAGCGATGCGCTGGTGCAGCAATAAATAAAAGCAGTGGAGGTGGATATCACCGTATTGTTTTAGTGGCTAGTCTAGACTGAATACTGCAGTACGTTTGAAAAGGAATGAAGTGTGTGTGTGTGTGTGTGCGTGTGTGTGCGCGCGTGTGTGTGTGTGTGTGTGTGTGTGTGTGTTCTATCGCCTCCACGGCACTCGTGCTTACCTCGATATTCATCGATAACCTGCGACAATCAGTTCCGGGAGGCCCCATCTGCCGCGGTCGCTTAATAACCTTTTCTTTGCACTCGGCGAGTGCACTCTCGACTTGTGAGTTCTTTTGAATTTCACTTGCTGCTGTCGCCACAATGTGCGTGCAGTACAGTGGGATATGCTGTAACTTCTGAACGATTATCACGATTGATTCAGCGAAAAAGTTTCGAGAAACCATATTGCTTGGTATTGGGTCGCGGCGCTACCATATCTCTTTACACACTAAGCCATATTATCGGGAGAGATGAGTACTTCATTCCCCGTATTCGGATTCACACCAAAGCTTGGTCACAGGGCCTGCATTTTGCCCTGTGTCAATAGCTGCATGTAGGGTATCTGAATCCATGTCAAGTAACTCTGCTGAGGGATTGCTAGATAGATGGGAGCTTCTATGTTTCGTGCTTATATCTCACAGGCAAAGTGACTGACTAGAGGAATCAGGATCCTCATAAATTACGGTCAGCTCTACCTCGTCTCTATTGCAGCGGATGATGGCAAGCGAGAAGAAGAGCACCAAGACGAACCGGCGAACGAAGGCCACTATGCCCCGCTGTTTGTCTGCCAGTTCACTCACTGTAATGCTCTATGTGCAAGTTGACCTTCTGCGTATGCGCGGTACACACTGCTATGCGTGCCAGCATATTAATTCCTGCCTCTTTCCTTCTTCTCGTTCTATTATATTCGCCCCCTTCCCCCGCGTAGGGTAGCAAACCGGGAACAACCTGGTTAACCTCCCTGCCTTTCATTTCCTTATTTTCTCTTCAGGTCTGAATCTGCGAGCCTCTGCCTTGCAGGCAACACGGCATCTCTGTTGTCTTTGTCACTGTGAGAAGACAGGAAATGTCTATTCATTATATAGCGAGGTGTCAGAGTAAAGCTTAAGTGTCAAATTATTGATATAGTCTTGCTGTATATGCCTTAGTTTCTCCGTTACAATGATATACCGCACACTCGTTTTGCATTATTAAGCCTTCAACAGCCCCGCCGCGGTGGTCTAGTGGCTAAGGTACTCGGCTGCTGACCCGCAGGTCGCGGGTTCAAATCCCGGCTGCGGCGGCTGCATTTCCGATGGAGGCGGAAATGTTGTAGGCCCGTGTGCTCAGATTTGGGTGCACGTTAAAGAACCCCAGGTGGTCGAAATTTCCGGAGCCCTCCACTACGGCGTCTCTCATAATCATAAGGTGGTTTTGGGACGTTAAACCCCACAAAACAACAAGCCTTCAACATTTTTTTTTACCTTTTCACAGTTTACAAATACAGGCCCTAGATGCCAACTGGTTTTGTACGCCGAAGAAGCCCCGGTAGCATTGGCGGGAAATAGAAGTCGTAGCGAGTATTCCGCAGATTTTCAACACATTTTTATTTTGTGTAACACCAAATATTCTTTGAAATACTGTTCGAAGCTATACACAATCACAAGTTATATTCCGGCCACGGCGGTCACATTTTGGCGGGAACGAAAAGGCAGAGGCCCATGTACTGTGTGAAGATCGTGCACGTTAGAGAACACCGGATGGTCAAAATTTCCGGAGCCCTCCACTACGGCGTCTAACAATATCTGGGGTTTCGGGACGTAAAACACCAGATGTTATTAATATTAGGCTATACACAAGATTAGAAGAGGTAACGTTCAATTTTACGCAGAGCTCTTTTATCTGGAAACGTAAAAAATAAGTAGCTTTACTAAGAAGTATTCGTAACGCCGAGCTGAGATTTTCACAAGCGGACTTGTCTTCCTCAAGGGTGGAACAGAAGCTCCTTCACGAAGACAAGTCTTGAGGAAAACTGCCTTCACGAAGACTAGTCCGCTTGTCGAAACGTTGGCTACACAACCCGAGTTTACGGATTTTTCGTCGCAAGCTTCGATCTTCACCTTCCCGTGCACCGTTTCTAAGTTTTGGTACTGCTAGATAACTTAAAACCGCTTTCTGCTTCAGTGTTTCAAAGTTATAAATGAAGTGACTGGAAGGTTCTTGGAGTACAACCGTGCAACGCTTGCTGCTACAATCGATACTATCGTAATATTTAAGCTGTCTATATAATCATTTTCGAAGAAGAAGGAACGCTTATATATCCGTAGTCTGTGTAGAATGACTGCGATAATCGATATCTAAATTGTATTACGCAAGCAATCTTTGTGATTAGCCAGCGCATGGGTTTACGAGCCGTTGTCGTTTCTCGAAACTATAGCTCCAGGAAACAGGCTGGTGACCACTCATGCAGTATATATACTGCATGAGTGGTCACCAGCCGTGAACAGTGGAGTGATGAAACTTTCTTATGAAAGGAAGGTTTCACGACTGTCTCTAAATTTAGGTGCATGAGCCACAGTGAGAGGGGCAGGTGCACTTCATGTGTGGTTTGCCTTCTCAACAGAGCACTCAACCAGTGCCCCAGCACCACTTTGGTGTTCCGCGAAGTGCGCGCCACGAGCGACAGCGACGATAACGACACTGTTCGCACGCTGCGCAGCGCCGCGTCGTAAAAAATTACAGCAAGGTGGCAGCTTGCGACGGACGTACGCAGTAACGTAGCCACGTAAGTGGGAGCTGGCTGCGTGGAAGGATGGAGCGAAAGCACTTAAGTGAGAACAAGAACAATGCGCGCTTGTGGCTCAGCTCTGAAACTATGTATACAGTGGTTTGCATCGCAAGATCGCACGCCACAAACAAGGGCTCATGTTCAATTCAGAAAGGTGCCTTATCCCAGGAATGTTTGCTAAAGAATATGTGAGTTGTAATTCGGACAGCCGATATATGATTCGCTAAACCGACGGGGCAATGACGAAGGGTACGGCTACGCACGCAAGTATTCATGAATTCGGCCCCAGTTAATGTTACAGAGTGAGTGCATCAATCACAAAATTTTGCGAATGCGCCATTCAGCCGCTTTTCATTTTTGTTTAGAACGGTGAAGAGAAAAAGAACAATTTTTACCAACATATTTCTGTGACCGCAATGATTTTTTCGGGGCAAAGACATTCAACTTCTTTTTTTTTTGGACGTGTTCACCTTGAGCCTATTTTCATATTTTTATATTTCAGCTTTTACGCAATCTCCACACACACGATACGGCCACGTGGTCAGCTATATTCATGTACGCGCACTCACGTACTCGGTGCTAACGCGCGAGATGCGTGATCTTTGGACGCGTACGCGCAGACACATGCGTTAGCACAACTTTGCCGACCTAATCTCTCTCGTTTTTAGCTATCCTGAAAATAAAAAAAACAGCCCCCCTCTCTTTATACAGAAACACATCTGATACACGTGCACTGCTCTACGGCATTCATGTTGCTATACTCGCGAACCCCGGAGCATGCATGCAGCCGTTATATGCTATACCTTCAGCTGCTTTGACGGCACCTGTATATGGTTTACAATATTAATAATGATGGTCAAAACTCAGGTGTAGCGTGTTTCCTTTTTTTTTCCTCTTCAGTCTGAAAGAACGCTCGAAAAAAATATGTAAACGCAGGTGGGGTTCTCCCAGAGGGAGCGCAACTCGTCTGTCGGCCGTAAATCAGTTGTGTGCAGACGTGCTAATGTTCTCTACGTGCTGTAGACGACGCCACCAGTTCGTCGTATTGCCTACCCGAAGTATACGCTCCAAGTGCTGACGGGGCGATGAAGCATACTCCCTCTCTGTTATTCTCTTTTTTTTTTTTCCCAGAGCAGAGCACTTGTCAACGATGGTGCAGGACCACTACATTTTTTTCCTGTCTGCCAAGTGAGGCAAAATGTGGTAGTGAATTTTAAGGTGAAAAAAAGATAGCCAGTACGCCGTACACCAATTCGTATACAAGGCGTTTCAAGAAATGTGTTCAATATTATTTAAAAATCACAGAAAGGAGGCACCTGAGGGCTACCTGCGGTGTTCCCTTAACTTTGGCAGAAGAAATATTCAGATGTGTACAAACATTATTGACGGCAGTAATTTCAAATATTAAGACAATAAATAGCTGATCGAGTCCAATTAACGAATTAAAGTACTTGCTACAAATAGTCCACAGTCACCTTTAGGTTTTGTAAAGGCAGCCACTGATAATCACCGTGGAATTGTGAGTTCTGACCAATTTAGCAGGAAAAACCGAAACCGAAACCCCAAACAGCGCATCTACCATTTACTTCACTAACACCCTCAACGACGCCACTGTTTCCCTCACCTTTATCAAACGTTAATCTCGACACTTCACTTCGTGGCCACTTATCGACGCTTACTTATTCTTTTCCCACAATGCGACGGAAAAAGTGTAGTCATTGGGGGCGTTTTCGAAGTGAATGGTCGATGCGCTGTTTGGTGCGTCGGTTTCGGTTTCGCCAGCAAAATTGTCCAGAACTCACGATTCCACGGTGATTACCAATGGCCGCCTTTACAAAATTTAAAAGTGGCCGTGGACTATTCGTAGGAAGTACTTTAATTCGTTCATTAGACTCGATCAGGTATTTTCACTGGTTAAAAAGCTAATTGTGTTAACTTCTGTAACTACTGCCGTAAATAATGCTTGTACAAATCTGAAGATGCCTTCTTTAAAATTAAATAAAACACCGCAGGTAGCCCGCAAGTGCCTTCTTTCTGTGATTTTTAAATAATATTGGACACATTTCTTGAAACACCCTGTATAAACCCACGTAGGAACATTAAGCAGCCAGAAGACAACATATAACTTAACGTACCAGAAAAGAAAGGATCACATACTTTGATGTCTGTAGACTGGCAGTTTTCCATTCGCATGCGTCATCTGAAGCTCAGGAGCATGATAGTAGATGCGTTACAAGCGTACTTTTTCAGTCTGTGATATAATAGTTGACTGTCATGTTGAATGCATGGGTTGCATTCAGGTTGGAACAGGGATTTTAATTGCATGAAGTAAGTTAGCTTGGGAACATAACGTGGTGCCGCAGCTCACATTTCATTATACCGAAAGAGTGACTTCTCGTTATCGAGGCAGCCTGAGTTAGCAACCTATCTGAGCTTATTGCCGTGACATAGCTTTGAGGAGCAAAATTTAATAGCTTGGCGCCATGCCATTTCTATGAAATCTGATAGTATTCCATGCGGCAAGCGTGTTGTGCTATAAGCATCGAAAACCTAACTTTAGTCACCTCGATTTCAGTAAAGTTGCATTATAAGGGGCCATCAGTGATGTGTAAAATTGTGCATTGAAGCTTGTAGAACAAAAACGGCATATTTTTTTTTCAGGTCTAATTCCTATTGATATGCACACAACACCACACGGTTCACGCGAGGACTTGCTGTAATGCTGTATTTACTCACTCATATTGCGAATCACTCATGAAGGTTGCGTGTGGATTTGTGTGGCATATTTATAAAAGTAGTGTCCATTTAGAGAATTATTGACTTCACCAACCTTCCTTAGCTCTTATCTTTCTCCTCACAAAAGCGTCGACATGCGTTGTGCCCCTCTTGGAGGCAGTTTCCAGCCTGCTGTCTCCCTCTGACATCTGTGTCCCATTATTTTTACATGCTAAATAACTAATAAATTATAGTAATATTGGTGGCACATACATAGCAGCTCACAGATGGCTTACGCTTGTTGCAATGTGTGCATAGTAAAGAATGGGATCGAAGGTTTCCAGGCGAAAATGCTAATTTGTTTAGAAGAACCGGGAGATGAGCTAGTTGGTTCAAGAAAGAAGCCCGGACACCACGAACATGCACACACACAAAAACAACAACATTTGTGGTGTACAGACTTCTCCATTGTGCCATGTTTGCACGCCCATTCTTTTGGAAAGCTGATTGCTTGCACTGTGAGAGAAGAGATACTAGGACTCAAAAACAAGTTCTCAGTTCCAGTTGTCGAACTGCCAGGATCCCATGTGAATGTGTGCGCCACCTCGACTGAGATATACGCATACGTTAGAACCATACTGATCTGAACTGGCGTTAGGCTTCTGTCCAGTGCGGCATACCACGTAAGTCTAGCGCATGTAATTAGAGAATGCCCGCACGCGGCGACTGAGTGAGTGACGTGCGGAGCCGATGGAAATCGAGAAAGTAGAACGTGATACCGTGCCGGCGCGTACAGGCTCCCCGAGTGACGAATTGAGTGCGTGTTTCTCGCATGGCTACTCGGCGTCTTCATAGGAGTGGCAAGTCGCTCGTTTTAAACGCTCGTCTCGCCGTGCATTCAATGCTGAATATAGGCATAAATCGTGTTAACTCGTGTTTTGAACAAATTAAAGCTCTTCGATAGAACAAAGCTGCTCTTAACCAGACAGATTTTGTCTTGGTTTTTTCTCAGTCAGGAACACCGTTTCTATGTTTGTAGTGTCAAGGTCTTTTTCTCAGGTGTCTATCGTTTTACAGTGTGTAAGTGCAAGAACGTAAACGTTGACTAAATAAAACTTTACAGATTCCGATTGTACATATGACCTTAATTCTTTGGTAAATCACCGCTCATGGCGTTTTTTGTGCGAATAAAACGAAGGACTAACAAATGACAAAAAAAAGCAGACAGGTCGTACACATTGCTAGGGGGCGGGGGTTCAAATTTTTTCCTCTTACCTGAAAACTATCAATTTGAGTTGGTCTATATACATGTTCGCATACAAACACAAGCAAGAACATACATAAACGATTGCTTAACACTTCTCTAAAAACATTCTGGTGATGCTCGTGGTCATACTTTGGCATTCGAGTCAGCCGACATAAAATAATAAGTCTTTGTACAAGCAAGATGAATGCATAATTTCCCGCTAAAATCACGCACACAAAATGAGACGAAGACTATAATGAGCGGCATTTCCACCTATATTTATTTGTTTCAGCGCACAAAAAATCACAGCATATCCACCGAGTGAATGATGATGAGTGGGGCGAAGCGTTCGTCAGCCCGTGTGCGCTTCCGTTCATCCGTTCCTTCTTGCTTCCGTCGTCCGCGCGACCATCCATGCGTCCATCCATGCATCCACTCGTCTGTCTGTGCGTCCATCCGTCTGTACATCCGCGCGTCCGTCCATAGGTCCATTCGTCTTCTAGTCTGTCTGTCTGTCCGTCCGTCCGTGCGTTCATCTAGTGAACACACCAAGTACCACCATTCCGCATCTCGCATCCCCAGTGGCACACACCTGCTCCGCGCGTCCATCCATCCGTCCGTCCGTCTGCTAGTCTGTCTGTTCATCCATTCATGCATCCGTCCGTGCGTCGATCTAGTGCCGTAATCTCCCATCTCGCATTCCCTGTGCGGGTATGTGCCACTGGTGGCTACGTACGACAACGGAGGATAGACAGATCCTCGTATTAAGGAGCTTCGCCCCTAAAAATATACACTGAAATAAAAATATAGGCACATCCTTTGTACCTTGATCGATTGATTGATATGTGGGGTTTAACATCCCAAAACCACCATATGATTATGAGAGACGCCGTAGTGGAGGGCTCCGGAAATTTTGACCACCTGGGGTTCTTTAACGTGCGCCCAAATCTGAGCACACGGGCCTACAACGTTTCCGCCTCCATCAGAAACGCAGCCACCACAGCCGGGATTTGATCCCGCGACCTGCGGGTCAAAAGCCGAGTACCTTAGCAACTAGACCACCGCGGCGGGGCCATCCTTTGTACCTTAGGAATCGGTGTTATGCTGAGCATGCGGGGGGAAGCTTTGTGTGTTGTAAGTTTTTCATTAAAGGGAACGCTACGAAATGATGCTTAATATTTGTAAAAATGTTGTATGCAACGACATATGTTGAACAGTCGTATATTTTTATATAAAGAGTTCTTTGCAGTTGCATAATTATGCCAACAGCAACATGGGTAGTAGCAACACCAGAAGTGGTAAGCTGATAGGCAGTAATTGTACTCACGAGGATGGTAGCCCTTGACACTGCTACATAAATCTTTCTTCATTATTCAACAGTACAGACATTAAACAGGTTCAAGCAGGGTGAGGACGAAAAACAACAACAAAAAAGAAAGCAAACTTGAGCACAGTTTGTGTACTTTGAAATTATCACAATTTGACAAAAGGCAACAAAGAATTTTTGTCATTTTAATATGTTAAAATGCAGAAATAAAATATAAAGCTTGAACAAATTTGTTCACGTAAAATTTATTATCATTTAATTAGTATGATAGCGACGAGTAAGTCTTCATGTTGCAGATGAAAGATAGGGTGATTGTTTATTAGCTAGTTTCCGATTCCAAAGCAGGTAAAGAAATTGTAAACGTGTGGTTTTCCGTCTTGGAGCAAGGCATGGAATGTTAGCCTGCATTAGTTGAGTAGGTGAGTCATACAGAAAAAAAATTGAATAAACAAACCTTGCAGCTTGTTTTTCTTTGTACATTCTCGAGACATGTAATGTTGGTTTTAGTCGAAGGATCCCAAAGGACTCATGCGGAATCAAGTTGTGGCCTAATTAGTGCATTATAAACAAGTGGTTTTATAGCCGAAGACGAATGTTGGAGCTTATATCTTAAAAAGTAAAATGTGTGTTATGCCGAAGAATAAAAAATATCTAAATGGGTATTTTACGACAATGTATCAGGTAGAGATGAATGATTGACATGTAGAGTTTAGCGTCCCAAAACAACCATATGATTATGAGAGACGCCGTAGAGGAGGGCTCCGGAAATTTCGACCATCTGGGGTTCTTTAACCTGCGCCAAAATGTGAGAACATGGGCCTACAACATTTTGCCCTCCATCGAAAATCCAGCCGCCACTGCCGGGATTTGATCCCTTGAACTGAGGGTCAGCAGCCGAGTACCTTGTCACAACTATACACCACCGCGGCCGGGCGTATTAGTAAGAGTGACAACTAAGCACTTGTATAAGGTTTCTTTAAGCATTGATAATGAGCCTGGCCTGATAAAAAGGAAAGGGGAGCTTTTCGACGATAGAAATGAAGGTAGACAGTATTATGAATATTATACTTCATATCCCATGTGTCACACCATTCTACAGTTTCAGTGAACAGTGACGCTCAACTGCAGTTGATCTTAACCGGATTTGACAGCTGCATCATAAATCTACATATGTAATGCTCATAAAATAGGATAGCCAGCACTACAGCCACAATTGAAGTTACACGAACATTAGGGTCTACTTGAAAAGCAGTCCCGAGACCGGGTGTGGCTCTCTGGTAAAATACCTGATTGCCACACAGAATACTGATGGTCGATTCCTGATGGGACCTGACATTTCTTTATTTCATTATTTGAGCCAATGCTCCCGATGTCAGTTTTTTTCTTAATGCTCTCTCGTTGAACTATAAAGTTCATTGTCTGTCTATCTGTCTCTCTGTTTGTCTGTGCTCGCCATTTCGGGGTAGATCACCTGTGGCACATACCCGCCTTTGGTATACGGGTATGTGCCAAACTTGTCTAGTGGGAAGGGTTTTACAAGCTAGGCGATGGGATTGCACATCATTGAAGTCATGACCAGCCAGTCATATTCGTCAAACTCTCTTTGCCTTCCGTACTAATTTTGGTTTACCCCAAGTTAAGCCGGTGATCACCATTCAAACGTAGGCGGCTAGATAGATAGATAGATAGATAGATAGATAGATAGATAGGTAGATAGATAGATAGATAGATAGATAGATAGACAGACAGACAGACAGACAGACAGGCAGACAGACAGACAGATAGATAGATAGATAGATAGATAGATAGATAGATAGATAGATGGATGGATAGATGGATGGATAGATAGATACATAGATAGATATATAGATAGATATATAGATAGATAGATATATAGATAGATATATAGACAGATAGATAGATAGATAGATGAATAGATGAATAGATAAATAGATAGATAGACAGACAGACAGACAGACAGATAGATAGATAGATAGATAGATAGATAGATAGACAGACAGACAGACAGATAGATAGATAGATAGATAGATAGATAGATAGATAGATAGATAGATAGATGGATGAATAGATGGATAGATAGACAGACAGACAGACAGACAGATAGATAGACAGACAAACAGACAGACAGACAGATAGATAGATAGATAGATAGATAGATAGATAGATAGATAGATAGACAGACAGACACACAGACAGACAGGCAGACAGAGAGATAGATATATAAATATATAGATGGATAGATGACACCCCTCCAGTAATGATAGAAGAAGTCAGAAAAGCTTTGGAGAGCATGCAAAGAGGCAAAGCTGCTGGTGAGGATCAGGTAACATCACATCTGCTGAAACATGGAGGACAGATTGTGTTAGAAAAACTAGCCACCCTGTTTACGAGGTGTCTCCTGACGGGAAGAGTA